>JAKUCV010005893.1:0-59363 GCA_028386065.3 Turnera subulata | reverse complement strand
TTTGTTTTGTTAGATTTGAATATGTTTAGTTGCCAAGGTTAAAAAGAATGTCTGGTAAGGAAGTGTTATGTTAGAGGAGGAAAAAATTATTTTGGAGGGAAAGATTGGATTTTGGCGGGAGTTTTACCTCCAAAAATGATGTGTCATTGGATGCCAAGTCACCTATGACATGTAACATGAAAAGTCAGACTTAACAGTTTGACCTAACAGAAAATTACAATAGGACTTGTTCGGTGTAACTTATAAAAGTTATAGGACTTAGAAGGAGCTTTTTAAAGTTATAGGACTTAAAAGGACAGCGACCCTAAGTTATAGGACTTGCCAGGGACTTTTTCCTGGTTTTTGTACTTATTTACTCTTATCTTTTCACCTTTTCTTTCCACCCTTTTTGCTTTGTGATTAATATTAATAGTAGTATTTTATAGACCAATTTAATAAATTAAATCGACTTAATTGGTATGCTTTTTTGTACATTTTGGGATATTTACTTTGATTTATAAGGAGAGAGAGACGAACATGAGACTGAATGACTTTCAGTGAACGACCTTCAGCCCTCAATACAATCATAACACCACTTGAGCTACAGCTTATTAGTCAATTTTGAAATATTTGTGGTATTGGGAAGTTGATTAAGTATATTTAATTAATTTTTTTCTTTTTTATCCCTAATCCAACCACATTAATGTACATTTTTGTTTTTTTATATGCTAATGTATATTTTTTTTATCTTAACAACCGTATTTAAGTTTGAATCTAACAAATTTTAAGATGTCTTAATTCTTGTGAAGAATTTTGAGTGGGCAAATATTGGAAATGTCTTCTTTTTTAACAATATTTTAAGTTTTAAAAAGCATATTAAATAACCCTCCTATAAGTTTAGAGCGCATTTGCCTCCTGAGCTATATCCCAAGTCCATTGGAACAAGTTATTTTTTTGGGAATGTTTGCAAATGCTTTGCTTAATCATGCGGCCAAATGAATTTTTTGGCATTTTAAAATGAATAAAATTAAAATATACCAAGTTCTTTTGAACACATACTAATATTTGTTTTCAAAAACTATGGTGTAAATTTCTACTAAATTAATGTAAAACTTTTTTGTATAAAATCGTTGGGTAATTTTGGAAATTCATTTTATTTTTTTAAACAATGTTAATATGAAATAAGAAGAGAAAAATAGCAAGGAATCGTGTACGTTTATCTCCCGGCTCCGGCCCCTAGTCTCGAAACACACCAAATAAATACCTCTCCCGCTTTTTCCCTCCAAAATCCTCCCATTATTCCTCTCCGCCACCACACTCTCTCTAGTTTCCTCTTCATCTTCTTTTGAAAAAATCACTTCCATTTCTCTCTTTAGCTCTCTCTATTTCTCGCTAAACTCACTTCACCTAGGGTTTCGAAGAATCGATCCGCCTTTGTTTCTTCAAAGATGGAGGATTACTTGCAGTACATGAGAACTCTCCGCTCTCAAATGAACGGTACCTCTTCCTCTCTCTCCCTCTCAATTTTCGACCGTTATCGTCACATTTTGCCGTTAATTAACGTTTTTTCCTTGCTCAGATGTGGAAGATCAGGCGGCGAAGATCTCCGCGGAGGAGGAATCGCTCCTCACCGCCATCCGATCCATGGAGAAAGATCTCGATTCCGGTCCGCCATTTTCCTTATCCTCACTTACTGATCCTGTTTTTTGTTTTCCGTGAAAGTTATTTTGTTGTACTTTGCTATGAGCGCTCGTTTTTTTTTTTACTTCCTCGCTTATTTTGTTTTGGTTTCCATGGAGAAATATCTCGATTCCGGTCCGGCTTTTTCCCTTATTCTCACTTATTTTTTACTTCCTCGCTTATTGATCCTGTTTTTGTTTCCGTGTTAGTTATTTTTTTGTACTTTTCGCTAAGAGAGCTCATAATTTGACTGCTGCTTGGTGGTTTGGTTACGGTTTTATAAGAGTTGGAGAAGAGGCTGGTGTTCTTCATTCTGCTTTAACCGTTACTTTTGATACCGAGAGGGAGAGTTGATTGCTTTGTTACTGTGGTGTATTGATTTATAATGACTGAATTGTGATAGATTTGTTTTTCCTTTTCTAGAGGTGATCGATTGTGTTTATGTTGGTCCTTGGCTGTGATATGTAATGGTTTTTGTTATTTGACTACGTTTGTAGCTAAATCCGACGCAAAGAAGCTGAAAGAAGGTATCGAGGAGATGGTGAAGGAAAAGGGACAGATATGCACGGGGATACTGGCGAAGCAAAGGAAAATTGCGTCCTTGGAGTCTGATTCTTCCACACTTCTACAGGTATTCTGTAGAGGTAGTACTGAAAAGCACGATGAAGTTGAATAGAATTGGAAGGAATAGGGGGGAAGGAAGCATGTTCTGGCTCCAAAACTAACTATATGTGTACAGCTCTATGGGGTTAGAAACAATTGAGGACCATTTTTCATATATTTAATATGTCTCCTGACTTTCTTAACGTGTAGACGTTGGAGCTTATTCAGCGAGAAAAAGTCAATTTGTCTGCCAAAATTGTTGAGAAGAGGTGATTGAGACTTGAAATCAGAAGCTGCAAGCTGTGAACTGCAGGGAATTATTTAAAAGTACTGACTGTCAATTATGATGTGTTTACTGCAACAGAGCTTACTATGCCCAAGTTTTCAAAGATATGGACTCTGAACTGCAGCAACAACAGGTCTGATGCTCAAACTTCTCCATTTGGAAATTTTATGTAGAGTATGTCTTGTGTCTATAGACTCTCAAGTGTTGGTCCACTTTTGAGTTTGGACAGGAATGGTTCAATGCTCAAAGAAGTGGCGGAGGTTTGGGAGTGCATGGAGTGGTAATTTCTTGTTCAAGCTACATTTTCTTTCTTTTCATGGTAATTATGTAAACAGAAAGCAAGTGGATTTAACATGTATACAAGACAAACAAGGCACCACTTCTAATTCTCATTGGCTTAAAATTTCAACCTCTTATTGAAAAGTCTTAGAAAGTTGTGTGAAAGGAACCACCAAGTGGCATGGACTGTACAATTTCCATGGATGACAATGACAATAACTGTTGCTTTAGACCTTGCAAAATCCGATTGTTTCTCACTTAATCAATCATTCTGGAATCTCTACTTTTCCAGGATATTCTTTGGAATCTCTACTTTTCCAGGATATTCTTGTTCTCTCTTTCTGTTGCCATTGGAACTCATGTAGGGAGATAATGTTAATGGTTTTACAAAATCCATGCACGAATCCTTTTGTTTTTGTCTTTCACGCATTAGTACCACATTGCAAAGATTAGGTACCATCTGCCAAAATTTTCCTATGATTTACTGTCCAGTGAGATTAAATGCCCATGATATTATGCCAACACCGCTGTCTTTTATGTTTGCTGAAATAACTGAGAAGATATGTCATTGATTAATGTTCTAGGTGTTGCGAATGGGAAAGGTGGGAAGACCTAGTGAGGGAGAGGGATTTTCCCACTAGTTCCAGGATTTACTTTGTTATCACTATCTTATTTCACCTTTTCATACTCCCAAAATGAACCTTTGGCATTCCTGATTGAGAATGCCAATGCAGTTTCCTTTACTGTAATGATAAAAGTAATTCTTTTTTTTTTTTTGAGAACATGATAAAAGTAAATCTGGTTTGCTAGATACCACGGTTATTTCTTAGTGGTTTTCAGATGTTCTCCATGGTCAATTTCACATAAGCTTTAAGACTTCTTTGGTATTTACTAATAGATCTTATTATTGCACCATGCTAACAACCAATGCTGCATGTTGAAAAGTTTGATGGGCAAACAGCTGAAGCAGGAGGTATGGCTTTTCACTTCTTTTAACATGCTACAAGAGATAAAGCTTACAGTCATCTCATGCTGAACTTCACTTTCAGGGAAGTCTATCATTGATAGCTGCCTTACCGTGAACAATCAGGTAAAATACTTTTTTTTTTTTTTCTAAACAATCAAAATATTACAGGAGCTGTAACTTTGAGTAGTCCTTGACTTCACAGGACAGTGATACAAGAAATAGCACAATGACCAAGTTGGATTCTGTAAAAGCCAAGCTCAGTGAAACTGCACGGATGAAATCTGAGCTTGTCGTCGAGAACAACAAGGTTCCTTCTTTGATTATGATGTGCAGGACGTGAGCATATACAATATAATGTGATTCATTACTGCATTGTACTTGTACTGAATTTGGTGCATGCCTTGGCCAAGAATTTATATTCTCGTAGAAGGTCTCTTTAGTGATTGCTTGAGGAAAGGCTTTTTTTTTTTTTTAATTTGCATATCCTTATTCTTTAAAGATTGACGTTGTTAAATTTCATATTTACCATTTTACTTCAATGCTTTCTTTATGACATGTTTGATAGCCCGTGTTGTATTTGGCTATGACAGCAGAGTTCCAGAGAATTCGTTCTTTTTCTGTGATTTATTGATGGCTTCAGTCTGTTGAGTCAACTGCAATTTTAAAATGTGGTCTTAATATATAAGATAATTCTGATTCAAATTTTAGTTGACCAAGAATTATGTCCAAATACTCCAAATTTTATGTTTCAGAAGATGTGAGTGATATTGCTTCAGTAAATTAAAGCCTCTCTAATCTCTTCCGATAGCATTGTTCATTATTTGGTAAGAAAAATAAAATTATTTTACGACTGTCTACTACAGCTTGAGCTGTACTCTTACGTATTTTTTATATCCTTATAATCCTTATTCTCGAATAAAAAAAGAGTGGAAAAGAATTATCATGAGTCACTGAGACACTGTAGTAAGATATGCTGCCTGCAAGTGTTTTTTGAGACTCGATGTTGCAATGATTCTTCTAGTTCTGACATTCCAGATGTATCAGCTTCTGGAGCAAGCAAAGTGCAGGGCCAAGGATCTCATGGTGAGGCTATTTTCTATTAGATGGTATCTGTCACTACTAAAGAAGTACTTTGAATGATTGTAAATTTGAAATCCACTTATTCAGCACTAAGGTACAGTTGTTGGTAATTTGATTATCATAATCATACCCTAGCATTTTGTTTTATGACAATCTAAAAATTCTCTATGGTTTTAGCCTAGGCTTCTAACAATGAGATTCGGAAAAGTATCTGTATGGTTTTAGCCTGAGCTTATAACAACGAGATCTGGTACCTGCTTATTCTCTAGTGTATGATGTATAGTTATGACCTCTTAAGCTTCCGGTTACTGCAGCCTGATCTATTGAAAATGGACTTTAAGACTCTGGATGAGGAATATAACGCCCTTTTATCTGACAAAGCTGGAGAATTTGAGTATGCGCAGTCTTTGCAACTGCAAATTGAGAAACTTAAGGTAATGTAAAGCTATTTCTTGGGGATCTTGGTCACTTGATTGAGTGCATACAGAATATGATGCTAAAGCTACGGTTAGTCAGCAAGAAGCCTAAGATTAGGATTCATCTACTACAGTGGCATGTATCTGCTTAGAATTTCTATATTCTATGTGCCTGCAATACTTAGAAATAATGATAGTAATTGCAAGTGTCTGTAGTGGTCATCTTACAATCTTTGTTGACAGATGCCTGTTGTTCAAACACAAAACCTTGTAATCATTAATGCCTCTTCTTCTTACAGGGTATTTCTCACTTGATCAAATGTTCGTGTGGCATGGAATTCAGGGTAGCAATGGATCTTTATGCATGAAAACATGGACATTAAAGTTGGATTACAGGTTGCATTGAAGGATGTTCGTTGTGGACTGGTTCATGAATCTTGCCTACCATGAACAGACTTAATGCACTTTGACTAAAAGGTGAGGTTGTGACATCTCTATACACGAGTCCAAATCAGTCATCTCATTAGACTTATCATAAGAGTCCTTTTTCACATCATTTCCCTATAGTGGTAGGTCACGTCACGTCTTGTAAAAACTTCTATTTTGTTCCTGTCTTTATACATTAACAAGACACTTACTAAAATTTTTTTAAAATGTGTTTTGTATTGTATTGAGGATTTAGATAAACTGTAACTTCACTTGCACTAGTCATAGTTGCTCATGTTCACATGAGTATCTATTTCATAACTAGACTTTAGATCAAGTTCTATAACTATGATAAACATATCTTTACTTCTGTAACTCCTAGAAGAGGTTTATGCACAAATTATGTGAAAACTACTGGAAAAGTAGAGGAAGCGCAAAGGTTATTGAATCCCTATAGCCTCTAGTGCTGCTGAGATATCATCTGTATCATACTTCCCATCCACGTAGCCTATATTCAGGCTTTCTGGGGGGGTGGCATCGTCACTTTTAATACTATCTTCAGAGTGAAGAAGCTTCTCGCTTCCATACTCCACTAAGCTTCTTATAATGAGTGTTTTGTGGAGGCCAGTTAGCAGGTCTTCATAATCTGTATCCCCTTTTTCTCCCACAAAAACAACCATTTTGGAAAGATCTGTTCCCCACCTTACATAAAGATACCTGCAGAACATGGAAATAATCATTTAGGGTAATTCTGTTTAAACTTTTGTGTTGATAAACTGATTAATGTGGATATGTTGTATGCTCTGCGGGGAAACAGAGGTCCAACCTTAGGGCTTGTACTCTGGATGCAAATAATGGGACTATGTTTAATCTCGATGCTGCATGTGTATAGACTAGGTTGCACCGCAGGCCTCTCATTCGGAGCCTTTGCCGGAGGTCATCCACTTTTCGGGTCTGCCATTCATTTAGAAATCTCATCAGTAATTGTTAGACAATGGTTAATTATCATCTACATTAAGCACTTCCTGTGTCATTGTAAGATTCTACCTTGGCTCCTGGCTTGATGCTATAAGAGCAGCACCTAGATCCACTTGCTTTAACATACTCTGTGATGTCATCTTCTTCTCCATCTTCTGCTCTTGCCAACCTGGTCACCATTGACTTCACATTCTCACCAGGCCACCTATGCTCCACATGGGCTTCATAGTCTGCATCTGCTTCCATGTCTCTCCATGGGTAGTACATTTGACTCCCACTATTGCATATTATTGCATCAAAATCTTCTATATTTACTGGGCAGCTTTTTAATGCTTCCATAATTTCTTCTAGGGTTGAACCAGTTGATAGTACAAAGCCAACCTTTCCCAAACCTAGGCTTAGCACTGCAGCTTTCATTACATTCTTTATAACTTCTTGAAAGGTCTCTGTGCTCTCTCCATTTGAACTATAGCAATCCGTGGCTATCACAAATAGCAACTGCCTTCTGCCAGGACCATAAGTAACAGTTGCATTGCCATTGGAAGAGGTCATTTGGGAAATGGCTTCAATTAGTTTCTTCTGCCTGGTTGCTGCATCAAGCTCTCCATTGAGCTTGAAATCTCCCTCCACAGAAAATCTTAAAGACAGGTCTTCCACATCCTTAAGAGAGTCGCTCATTGGTTCTTCAGGTATGGGTGTGATCTCAAGACGTGTTGTAGGGTGGCGATCCCTGCAGTGCTCAATGTGGGAGAGGTAATTACGGCAGTGTTCTGGCCACGAAAATCGATGGATGTTTTTCAAGCCGTTTCTCCGGCATTCAGCCCAGAGGTTTTTGTCAGCAACTAGCTTCAGGAGGGCATCTGCAATGGCTTTCTGATCATGAGGATCAACAAGAAGTCCATTGTTAAGTGCCTGATAAAAAGAATTTCCCTTCGTTAGTTGACTATAACCATATCATTTCAAAGCATAAACTTGCTAAGATTCAAAATGCCTAAAGTTTCGTTCTCGTAGAAACTTTTAAGAAGCTGGGCTTGAAATGTTAGGGTGATACCTTAATAATATCCACTGGTCCACCGTTTTTGGTTGCAACAACCGGTAAACCATATGCAGCCGCCTACAAGAAACAGGGTGTAGCTTATAATGAGACACTTCTGGTGCAGATTCGGTGCAATTTTGATATAGGAATTTGAAATATAGCAAGATTAGGCCCATTTTTTTAGACCAGACTTGAAAGGTACCTCTATGAGCGTGAGACCAAATGGTTCCACAAGAGCTGGATTGATGAAAACTCCCTTCAAGAGACAAAGCCGCCATAGAATTATTACTGTTAGCAGTTCAAATGTAACATGTATGAAAGAGAAAAGGGTTAAGGTGTGTTCAAACTATTAGAGAATTAAGGAAGTTGGTTACTACGAGGGGATGGCTACCTAGAAGAAGTATATTGGACTTGTTTTGGAAGTAGTTATTTAGAAATACCTCAAATCAGGATCCATTCCTTGCATAAATTCAATCATGAAACCAAATGCTGTACCTTTGTTTTTGCAGCCAGACGATAAATGTCAGGGACTTCAGATTGCTTGTGATGTTTTGGATAAGCAACCTGACCATAGAGGTTGTACTTGTCAATTAGCTTGAGTACGTTTGTAAGAACACCTGAGCTGCTGTCAGACATCTCTTCAATATCATCTCGGTTACCCAGTATTAGTGTCTGTAAGAAACAATGGAAGCAGGTACTAGAAATGTTAATGTGACTGCATTGTGTGATTTGTTCCAGACCTCAATACAGAATTGATTAGAAACTGAGATTTACCAAGTTGGCTAACTCTCTAAGGGCCTGACATTCGCCAAATGCCTTAAGTAATGTGGTGACGTTTTTCTTGGGGTCTGGCCGGGACAATGCCAGTATTGTTGGCTTGTGAGGATTGGTGAAAAACCGCATTATCTGCAGTTTGAAGTTCAAATCGATTGTTAGAAAGGAACGATATGATATTACATTACCTTTATTTCGCCTATGAAAATGCATATGTCCTGTAAATAGTCTCACTGAGCCATCAATTGATGAATACTAAAGATCCACATATGCAGAGAAGTAAAGCATATAGTAGGGGAAGAAAGAAGTCTTTTTGACCTCAGACCATATTGCAGGTAAGTTCCTTTTCTTTTGAGTTCTGTCAGAGTCAATTAATGACTTGAGATCATCCTCCAGTGAATCTTGTGCTGTAACATAGCTGAAGTCCATGCCTGGAGGTATAACCTGGTGCCAAATAACAATCAGAATATGAGCATTAGTTTCAACAAAGCCTTTCCTATTACTAGTTATCTGCAGCATATGCATCAACCTTCTGGACATATAATCTGGTAATCATTTGAGTAAAGGATGGCTGATTGCTGGAAGAAATTTAATGGTTTTTTTTCTTGACTCTTTAGATTTACTGTAAGTTATTAGTTTGTATGAGAGGTTCAGATGTAAAAGGCAAGGAGTTGAAGTGCATTCATACCACCATCCTAGGCATGCATCTGCCAAGGCAGCTCACTCCACGCCGTCTCCTGACCCTAAGCTTTCTTTCCAACTTGAGATCGAATCCGTCATACAAACCCCATTGTTCTTCGATCTCTTGCCTTGTGCTGGTTACCACCATCTCAGCAGCATCCAATCCCAGTTCTTCAGCCTCAATCCTCCTCATTATCTTATAGGTTGCATTTATGTATTCCTTAGAATGCCTCCCCTGCTTTAACAGTTGCTCGAACTTGTTTCTTCCCAGCGAATGCCCCGTTAGCACCATTGGCACATTCAGTGCTCCAGATAAGTGAGCTGCCACCTCCCCAGCATCAGCATAGTGTCCATGAATCACATAAGGCCAAGTTGGTCTTCCTCCATTGACTTGTTCACCTAAGACCCTAGCCATGTTTACTATGTGGTTCAATGCCCCATCCACAAATTCAGGTATCCAGGGCCAGAGTGACTCCTTGGGTATGTACCTGTGGGATTTATGTTGTGATTGATTAGAATCTGTCACTCAAGAAGAAGCAACTGTTGCAACAAATGAAAATAACAGAAAAGTTGTTACTTGTTGCGAGGACCGCAAGGAATGCGGATTATGTAGGCTCCACAACTATCAGAGTCCTCAGATGGGCAAGAAAGCATCTCAATTGGTTCACCATAGCTAGAATCTACTTCTGGTGATGCAATTTGTCTAGTCAGAAGATCCACACGATAGATCCCTTTTGTATTCGCTAGAGCTCGAGCTAGTTCAACAACATACTTCACCTATAATCACACAACATTTGGAGTCAGGCAATGTGAAAACAGACAGTAAGTCTGCAATATTTTGCCATCCAATTCTAGCTATGCAGGGGTCTGGTGTTACATGGAGTAACTATACCTGACCACCAGTGTCAGAATCTCTTCCAAGTTCCATATTTTCGCCGCGCACCAGTCCGTGCATGCTGCCGGGAGAACACATTGACAAGCATCAATACTAAGATTTTTCCACTTTTCTGCTGTCATATGCGTCTTTGCTATTTTTCTGGTTTAATTTTAGTAAATTTACTAAAGATTTTGGCATTGCTTTTCTTGTTTATGTACTCTTTCTTTTGGTCCATCCTATATCATCCATGTTATAGTATCTGCAAACTATAGATGAAACTGGAGAACACACCTACCTGATCAGAACAATGTAAAGGCGCCGGGGCTTTTCATCATCAGACCACATTTTCATATCAGAGTTAATTCTGGTAATATTCTTGACAGACTCAGAGGTATAAGCATCACCCTTTTCCTTTTCACCCTCAGACAGCTCAGAAAGATCTTCTGCAGCATCGTTACGGCCTTGCTCCCTCTCCAGCCGTCTTTTCGCGAGCTTTTGTGCATCATCCCATGCAATCTGCACATCAAAAGTTCCAATTTTCCTCCATAATCACATCTTCAATAAGGTTCAGAACCATGAAAGGGGAACATCATTAATTCAAGTGTCCAATGGAAGTATTGTACGAAATACGTCTTATGGAATTATTTGAGCAAACATAACTGTTCTGGTTGCAAGATAACTTTGTGTTCATTTTTACTAATTAAACACACTAAAAGCAATGAAATTTGTTTCCATATAGAACATGAAAAAATTATCATACTGACTTAGACATGTAGAAAATGATGCCTCCACTAAAGGTGGAGAGAATATTAGCAAAAAAATATAGACAATTTCTACAAAAAGGGAAAATAAAAGAAGGGAGTAAATAGTTACACGTAGGCATTCAAGAAGAGAGAAAAAAGAATAAAAATTGAGGGACTAAATTAGACCTGTTTCTTTTTGCGGGCAAGATGCCAAATGCGCCAGCACATATTCTCAAGCCTGTTACTGCGATCACGAGTGTTCCTTGTTGCTATCACCTGTATACGTACACAAAAAAAAAACATTATCACAGAATCCATAATTCTCACCACCACCGATCACTCACAAGTTGCTTCCATGCATATCTCCCTTTCCATTAAATACCAAGAACTCCAATAAAAGCATTCCAGTGCTTTTTTCTTTGGTGATATCCAATAAATAATCAAATTTCTACCAGTGAGTTGTAGCCCAAGTGGTATCGCAATTGTATGCAGGGTTAAAAGTTTCGTGTTTAAGTCCCAGTCTCTCATTATAAACCGGAAAAAATTCTACATTTCTAGCATAACTTTATTGCTTTCCTGACATATTTGATCAAGATTTTGGAGTTTTTTTGTTACAAGAGACTGATGTTTCTTTTTTATCTACAATTGAGAGTTGCGATGCAGGATGACAACATGAATAGATAGCGGTTATACTTATTTTGGGTCCCAACCAACGAACAAGGTGTTCTTGGTCCTACTAAAATAACCAGCAGTACGCATGCAAAACTATCCTGTCAAACCTAGGACAAAAATTACCAATATTTTTTGTTTAGGAAAAATTACAACTCACTTATTCTTTGAACCAAAATAAAACTTTGGATGCAAGTGTTTTTTTTATAAACAACTTTTAATTATTCTTAGGCATATATTCTTCCCACAAGAATTGGATTCCCCCAGTAGTGGTCGAGAATTTAATGAAAAAGAGCATAAAATTTGCTATTGCACCTAACTAGCTAGATATTCTCTACATATATATGTAAAGCTGTGCTATTTTCAGCAATATTTTTGTTCCTCTTTTACATAATTATACCGGAGCCCATATGAATGTATTGAACATTAGATGATGATAGCATTGCAATATATTTTGTAAAACATGAAACCATGGACAGAATAAATTAATATGGTGAGGTAACTAAAAGTGATGTTAGCCAAAATGTTAACAGATAATCCTTCTCTTTGGCAAGAAAATATATATATATATCTATGAGGAGGAGGCAGAGCTAACCTTAACCCAAGTCCTATGGAGATCAGACTCATCACAGCCAGTAATGACTTCTTCCACAAAGTACTTGATGGGACTAAACAACTTGTCTTCCTTCTCGACCTTGCTGATCTTCTCAAGCTTGGGAATCCTGGACTTCACTTCATGCCTGTTCTTTAACCCACTCCCCACGTCTAAAATCGCCTCCAAGTATCCATTAATCCACTCATTTCGAGCCATTTCTGTGCCCTGGTGTATCTCCTAAACTAGCTAGAAACAGTTCTGTGGTGAACTGTATATATAATTTATGACATATATGCCAATTACTAAGTTGTTGGATGAATCCTGTACATGGAAAAAATATTGCAGGATGGAGATGGAAAAGGGAAGGAAAGGTGTTCTTTGAACCCGTTTGAAGTTTGATTACTTGACAAATAGGTTATTTTGGAAACTATTGTCTATAGATTGGACAGGTTATTATTAGAGGAGGAGAATGAGGGAAGGGATATATGGTTTGAAGGGCTTGTTTGCTCCTTGGAACCGGGTTGTATATGAACAAGGCTGGCCTTTTAAAAAGGGCCATAAAAATTTTAATTTTTCTTTTTATATATATTTTCAATGTCCTATGTTCATGATGCAAGTAAAAAATTTTTAAAAAATAAGAGAAAAGATTGGGTGGCTTTGGTTTCTCTCTGTCATGTGTTGGTACTTGGTAGGCAGGCATATTACTAGAACATCCTTATTCTTTAATTCTTTCTCTTTATTATATGTCTCGCATGCCAAAAACCTTTTGCCAAAATATAAACGTCCTTGCATAACAAGCCCGTGCCTTCGAACAATTCTGTCCTTTAGATTTTGGAAATAAAGTAGAAAAAGTAAAATCTTATTTGTATAAAGAATGGGAATGATATATACATATAGCATAATTTGTATACAGATATCATAACAAAGATATTAGTAGCCTTAGTGAGTGAATAGTTATATATTAATAAAAATTTAGGCATAGAAAAGATTATTTGCAAAGAACACCATTTTCGTGTGGTATTGTTATTATTTTGTTACGTTTTGATGGATCCATGTCATAATATTCGTTTGCTTAAGCAGAATCTAATTGCTTATTACTTGGATCATGTGTAATATGGTTACTTTAATCTATATCTAGAGTTTTTCTCTTTTTGATAACCAATAATCTTATGAGAGTCCTTTAAGAGATACTAACTTCTCAATCTCAACTATTAGCTATGATAGAAATTATAAAGATTGATACCCCTAACTTCAAGAATGTGTTACCGAAGCTCAACCCCAAAACATGATGATTAAGCTAGAACAAGGCAAGCCATCTGATCTAACCCACGGGATTCATGTCGAGAGTTTTATTTACTTGATTACCATACTAAAGGGAAAAGAAGGCATGCAAATTGATTAAAAGTCTTACAAGGAAAAAGGTACACACACCTAGGTGAGGTCCCATCACTAATAAAAAGGCCATGCTACAAAACAAGTTACTCAAGAGGAAGTTGGCTGTATCCCTTGACGGTGATTGCTAATTCGTTAAGAATCTTTTGTTGCTTATCTCTGAAGGTATACATCCTTATGGTAACACTATCTTGGTTTTGTTTGAACCCGTCAAATTGCAATACCCTACAATTGGAAATTTATGTATTTTTTTGCACAACTGAAGGGCCATCTTTTTTTTTTCTTTTTATCTTTTTCTCTCGTCTACTAGGGCAGCCCATTTTTAAAATTGAAAAACTTGTCAAGATTAATCCACATCAAGACATAATTAGAATCATAAAGATTGACGTCTCTAAATTTTAAAATGTTGCATTTCTTTCGGTTCCCCATCTGATCCGGAGCTTTGCCCAGACTAATCCGGATTCGACTTGGGTATAGTAGGCAAGTCTCCCAATAAAATTAGAATGTTGTGTTTCTAAAATTCAAATTCGAGATCCTTTAGTTTCAGAGCTCCAACCTCCTATTCTAACCCATTGAGTTTAAGGACCGTCTTTTATTCATATCCGTAGGGGTGAATTTTTTATTTTCTGCACTTGGAGATTCCAAGCAAATTCTCTTATTTTCCTCCATTTTTTTCACATTAATAAGTACACTATATCCTGAACACACACAAAGAGACAAATTCCCAACGTTGCCTTGATGGGCTCCATTTTTACATTGATGGCGTTCTTGTTATGACCAATTTGCAGCACCAACTAGCCATTCCAAGCTCTGACAGTACATTATGACGTGGAATCTTGCAACTGGGATTTCAAGAACCATATCATCAATATCCTAGTATTCTGTAAAAGCAGATGCCTATGCTTATCAAAGAAATATTTCCCAGGATGAAATGTTCCTACTATTATTTTTTCTTTTGTAGCCTGCAGGACAAAATATGAGGATTCTTTTAGGCCTAATGGCACGTGTATTCTCCTTCGGCTTTTAGTTTCCTTTTTCTAAAGGATAAAAAAGTTTTTTCTATCCTTAAACTTTCTCGATTTCGCATTTGTTATCCCTCTTCATTTAATTTCACTCTTCAAGTCCCTGAACTTACAAATTACCGGATCACCATGTCCTTTTTACACCCTACAGCCGGTTGGTAATTGCAATACTAACACGTGTTTGTGGGGCTCACCAGCTTTTTCTTTTTCTTTTTCTACATTCCTTTTCCAGAAATTCTATATTAAAATAAGTAGATTTTTATAATAATTAAAATGGTGAAAGAAGGCCGGTCCGCGCACTCAAAGCATTTTTACTTTCCCTAATTGAATTTTATTTTTAAATTGAAATACTTTAATCGTTTTTTTTTTTCAACCCAACCTCATTACCAGTCGACTAACCCATTGAGAAACAGAAACTTCCCAGCCTGAAAAAAATATTCCATCGTAAAAAAAAAACATGGCAACTCAAAACAGCGCCGCCGATAGGTTTAGATCGAACAAAAAAACTTCTTTTCAGCTATGATACACCACACCATTCTTAACATCCTCCACTTGAATGAATTACGACCAGGCTTGCATCATAACCACTGCGGCATCACCTCATCCTAGTCTCCTCTCTAGCAAAACAAAGCAAACCCCTTTACAAGCCCACCAGCACTGCCTCTTCTACGAAGTCAAAAATTCTCAGCCACAACTGCGTCTTCTTCCAAGGGTGCCAGATCTCCACCACAAACCGGCCCCTTGGTCTATCCTTAACTCCCTAAAATGGGTCTCCTTCCCCGCAAATAGTACCCACTCGAACAATAAAACCCAAAACCAACATTAGAATTCACAATAACCACTTATTAAACTATAATCACAACTAATCCAACAAAGGGGATAAGAGAGGCATGGATCCTTACCATTTAACTCGGCGAACAGAGCTCGACCCGAAACCCATGATAGAAGGATCTGTGCAACCCAACTGCAATTTGCACTGTCGGCATTTGCCAACACAATAACCACTTCCGTCCTTGATTTTGAGCACGAAGTACCGCGACGAGTCGAGCACTGTCTCCACCGAGTTCTCCCGCTGGCTGGGTTTCACGAAGCACATCGGAAACAGCTCCATGAGTTCAGATCCTCTAGCCAGATCCCGCACCGGACCTTGCATGACACCATCCGCAGCCGACTCGACCATATCTTGTCAGATGGTTTTGCTAAGAAGAGAGGTTCAATTGATGGGATTAGGAGAAAAGGGAACACCAAAAAAGGGTTAGGAGATAATGGAATTTAAAAAAAAAACAATTTTTATAAATTAATTTTTGGAAAAAAAAATGGAGTAATAAGTAAATAATTAGGCTGGTCATGGGCCTGCCAACACGTGTCAAAACCTCAGCTTCTAACCGGCTGTAGAGTGTAAAATGGACATAGTAATCCGGTAATTTGTAAGTTCAGGGATATAGTGTCCGGTAATTTGTAAGTTCAGGGACATAATGAGTGAAATTAAATGAGGAGGGATAGCAAATGCGAAATTGAGAAAGTTTAAGGATAGAAAAAACTTTTTTACCTTTTCTAAAGCGATATATTCTTCTTATAAATTCTAAGATTGATTTCAGTGATAAGCTAATAATCTAAGTTTCACCACAAGGATTTTCGAATTAAATTTCGTTCCTCTTCTATTATAAAGGGGAAGCTTAGAGTGGAGTTTATAGAGGGGTAATGTAATTTTTATTATTATTATTATTGTCTAACTAATATACTAACAACATTCGATACGTGAAAGTATATCATTTCCTCATATATGAGTCGAGTTTTCTTATAATAATTCGTACGAATTAGGAATAATCAGTTAATAATAACTAGCTTGGGCCTGCTAAGAATAATTTAATGTGTCACACAATTATATGTTTGAACAAACTCAGCATATTTGTTGTATCAGATGCCTAACCTAAAAACGGAAGAATATAAGAAACTTGTAGAGGAAAGAGACGAGAAAACGAAAAGTAAAAGAAAAGAGAAGAGAAGTTGAAAGAGGGAAGAAAAAGAAGAACAAAAAAAAAAATTGAAGGATATGGAAAGAGATGTAGTGTATGGACATAGGAGTTTGTGAAGGTTACATCAAAAACCAGAAAGTGAAGAAATTTGGAGAAAGCTATTAGCAATATGGGGCTCAACTACGAAACAGAAAGCTATCAATGGATATTTTGAGGAATATCCATCTAGTTTGGACTCCTATCATAATTGTAGCCATTCAACCATTCTCTCTCTTTTTTTCTTCTTCTTCTTCTTCTTTAACTTTTTTTTTCGTCATCTGCTATCTGTTACACATCCAAAACCTACCACTTGAGGGTTATTGAAGGCATCTAATATTTAGGGTATGTGAATTATTAGGGTATTTGAGGAAAATGTTCCTTTTTTTTTTCTTTCTTTTTCCTTGGCACAACCGAGAGGAAGATTCTTGATATGATGCCCACTTAATTAGAAAATTAATTTTTCAATAATGCTAGAGTTACTAAGAATTTTCTACTAAGAAAGTCTTACAAACATATATGGCATGCTTTCATTGGATGATTTTATTAGCTCTTTACATCATCTTTATTTTCATTTATTATTTCTAAAATTAGAATTTTCCAATCGCAAAAATCTTTATTTATTAAATTTTCATGATCTCTTTCCTTTCTATTTTTTTCCTATTTCCTCTATCCAATTTATCTCCATCTTTTTTTTGATTTTTTTATGCTAATAAGTAATAAGCACTTCAACTGAATTAAATTGAGGCTGCCAGCCACCATTTTTATAGAGCCGGGACTGTAGAAATTATTTTACCGTGATTTACTGTTGAATTAATCTTGGGTAATTAATTCAAGGTAATCCGGGAGTCGTTTTTCGAAACCGAGAGTTTTCCCGCGCTCGGGAGTATCTTCCTGACTAACCGAGCCTCGGTTTCCAGTTCCGAGACTTGGACGACGTTCAGGGGAATTAATCGGATTTTCCGAGCCCAAGTCATATTTCTGGACTCGGGACGGGATTTGTCGGAAAGACGGGAGTATCCCTGCGTTTACGAGATCCCGACACGAGAATCCGGACCGACCGAATGTGGTTGCCCCGAGCCACCCTTCTTCTCCTCTTTCCTTCCTCTTCCTCTTTCCCGGCTACATTTCTTCTCTTTCCCGGGTTTTTCCTTCAGCCACGGGCCCCACCTCTCTCCTTCTTTTCTTTTCTTCTTATCCTTTTCTTTTTCTTTCCTTTCCCCTTCCCCCTTTTTGCTTCAGCCGCCGGCCCCTTTCTTTTTGTTCTTTTCCCATCATTTTCTTCTTTCTTTCCCGTGACTAGCTGCCTCCTTGCCTTTGTCTTCATCCTCTCTTCTCCTCTCTATTTTCTCTTCTCATCACCGGGTTCCTCACAATCCTCACATCTCCCTCCCCCTCAATTATTTTCTCCCATGCCTCCTACCTTTTCTTTCTTTCTTTTTCTTTTTCTCCTCCCTCCTCCTCCGGCTGCCCTGCCTCTCCCCTCCTCTGCTTTCCCCAAATCCGCCGCCACTACCAACCACCCACCACCGAGACGACCAGCCGCCACCTCCCTCTTCTATTTCTCCTCCTGCCCACTGTCGGGCCGCCACAGCAAGTCACCGCCACCTGACGAGCTCGACACTACCGTCGTCGACCGCCACCAGCACCAGCAGCCAATCGCGTAGTCGCCCCGTGGAGACAAGAAGCAGGCCACCTGCTCACGCCGTCGTTCTTGTTCCGCTGCGACGACGTCGCACTGCCTCCTCACCTCGCCTCGACGTGCCGTCCACAGCAGATCGTCGTCGCGCCGCCTTCCTCTCCTCGCTGCAGCACGACGACCGAGACGACCACCAACAGCTGCCATGCCGCGTCGCGCGCCTCGCCGTTCATCCTGCTGCGTGCCACGCCTCGCGCCGCCGCCGGAACCTACCAAGGTGAGCTGTGTATGAAGAAGAAGCGGGTCGACCCATTTGTGACGGGTTCGACCCGATTCCGTTTGGGTTGACCCAGTTCCCTTATGACCTTGGGCCTGGGTTGAATGGGTTGAATGGGTTGAGTAGGCTGAATTGCTAACGGGCTTAAACTTGTGGGCCTGGGTTCTGACATAGATATACTTGGGTTATAAGGGGCTAAGCTCTGGGCTGGGCTTGCACTATTTAGCCCAGTCCGAAAATTAAAAAAAAATATTGAATAACAAATAATAATAATAACTGAATAAGAATAAATATATTCTGGGAAGAAATAAATAATATGGATTAAATATGGCTTCTGGAAATAAAATAATCAATGGTATATGGTTACATCTTGAGTAAATAAATGGAGTAATTACCCTATTATAATATTTTTGAGAGATTAATATAATTATAACATTATACCTTAAAGATATATATATTGAAAATGCTTTACCAAAAATATATATATATGGTATACCTAAGTAATATTTCTGGAAAAAAAAAGTGAGAACACATATAGTATAAGCTTACCTTAATACATATATTTGAGAAATAATAATTTTCTGGATATATATCTATATATATATATATATATTTAATTTATGTTGCTGGAAAAATAAAGAATATGACATAATTTTGAGAATTAAGGTTAAATGACATAACTTGTTTTATGAAAGTATTTTCTGATATATATAATTTCGTAAGTATTTAATTATGGTAATACTTTTATCTTATGGAAAAGAATATACGATATGGAAAAAAATAAATAAAAATAATAATAATTTTCAAGAAAATATTTCCGGAAAAAGGTATAATTATGATAAAAGATAATTTCATGATAATATAAATATAAACGAAATGTTTTACCGATGAGTTTAAACTACAATTTACGGCATCATAGCGTACCGATTATGTGCATCTTATGTGAGCATATATTGTTTTGTGTATAGGTTTTGATATCGGGCAGTTCCCCGAGGAGCCGGCTTTGGACCGGTCATTGTTTTCCGGAGTTGAGTAATCGGCCAAGGTGAGGATGGATAAACCCTGATATGTGCCCGTAATGCTGTGTGTGTAGTTTTGTGGTTGGTGTGTTTTTGTTGTTTGTTTGATCTGCTGGAATGATTGTTGACTGTTACATGTTTGCTATGGTATTGTTGATGTTGTTGTAGAAACGTGTTAGTCCTGTGTATGTCGTGTTGGAAATATGGTTGAACGGTTTGATATTGTTGAATTGTTTGAGGTGAAAGTTTTGGTGATATGACATTGTTGACTGGTTGTGTTGAGAAATATCCTGTGATGATTAAAAGTTGAGTAATTACTGGATTGTGATATTGGTGCTTGGATGATGTGTTGAGGATGATGTTGGATTATCGATTGTGGATAATTGGGAAAAGGATAACGGAAATTGGAATGAAAATTGGAACTTAATTGAGATGATGTAATTGTCACTTGGAAAGTAGTGGTACGACTAGATGGTTAGAGACTAGTTCTGTGGTGCCTTGCCAGAGGGTTTGTTGGTTGGGGTGTTGACCCCGGATTTGTGATATTGGGATGTTGATCCCGGATTTGTGATATTGGGGTGTTGACCCCGGATTTGAGATATTGGGATGTTGATCCCGGATTTGTGATATGGGGATGTTGATCCCGGATTGTGGTGGGGCCTGGCATCCAGAATTAGTTAATAACCAGGTACGACCCTAGCTTGTCCAGTGACGGGGCCCGGAAGATAAAATTGGTAATAAAAATAATTAAGCATTCATTGGTCTTGATATAGTTGTTATGGTAATTTTCTCGTGATGTGATTGGTTGAGCTTGATATGACTTGGTGAGAGTCCTCTGTCATGTTGGTTGCGATGATTTCCTCTGTTGTGTTGTTTGAGTTGTAATCCACTGTTATGTTGTTTGTGATAGATTCATCTGATTTGATTGTTGTGTTTACCTCGAAAGTGTTATGGTTGAATATATCTTTGTTTATCTTTCGTCGGTGAGCGTTTCGGACTCACCCCTCGCCTGCGGGGTTTCATCCCGTAGGATGAGTTGTTTCATGTACAGGCTTGGTGCATTCCAGACAGGCTGCAGCGTTTCCCTTGGACAGGCTTGGATCCATAGATTGCATGTGTCGCATACAGTGTTAGTGAGTTTAAAGTCTTCCGCTGTGCATTGTTTTCGCTATTATTGGGCCATTGGGCCGGGATTTATTATTTATGTTGTTTTACTATTTGGGGCCGTTGGGCCGAGTTATTGTAGTTCACACTGTATGCTAGGGCTTTGTTGGGTCGGGTGGTCACGGTTCCGGCACGTGTTTACTGTGTACGGTAGATACGGGTCGGGGCGTCTCAGCTGAAATAGGTCCACAAAGTCATAGATGCCGGTCATGCCACTTCAATCATTTTTTAAGTCCACCATTTGAAGGCAATTTTGTACTGAATTTTCGCACACACCCATCAGGATTTAAATGATCACAACGCTTCCCATTGTTTTAATTTGTATAAATTGTCTTTTAATAAAAGATATTGTAGATTAACCTGAGTACAAGAATTTCCTTTCAATAAATTTGGTTGTTTCACACAAGAAGACCATATATAATGCTACAGAGTAGCTAGTGAACAATTAGTCTTGTTTTAAGACGATACTATTGTGGCTAGGGAACCAGGTACCATTGGCTTGATTGGTGCATTGGCAAGAAAAAAAAACTTTGGAAAATGGCACTAGTAATCTCCCACCATACTTTGTTAGAACATCAATCACTATGAGGAAGAAGAAGTGCTTGAATTAGTGGAAGAGACTACTCAAAAGTAGGTGCAGCCCCGTCTGAGTCTCTTAGCCTGAGTTTTAGGCACAAAACACGTCAATCCCCAAACTCAACCAGAAATACATGTGTGTAATTGGAAGTAGGGAAAAAAATTAGAAAGGAAAGAAATCCTGAAAAATTAATAGGTATAAATTTTTATGATTGGAAAATTCTAATTTTAGAAATAATAAATGAAAATAAAGATGATGTGGAGAGCTAATAAAATTATCCAATAGAAACATACCACATATGTTTGTAAGACTTTCTTAGTAGAAAATTCTTACTAACTCTAGCATTATTGTTAATTTTTTATTAATTGTCTTTATTTTTATTATGATAGAAACAATGTATAGGGATCTAAGTGTGCGACCCTGGTTGAATCCGGATTAGTCGGGTAAAATTCTCATACGATACTCGATGAGAAACTAAAAACAAAAACAATGAATTCCAATTATGATTATCTTTATGTTTCCTTTTCCTTTTAGTTGGGCAAAAATAATTGCACGAATGAATTGAATTAGTAGTAAAAAAAAAAAAATGTCTAGCATTGGGATGGGCTTATGTTAAGTCTAAAAGGTTGGGCTTGTGGTAAAGGACTTTGGGCTTTTCGTAAGAGTTAGATATAGGATCGTAGTTTAAAAATCAATCAACATTGAGAGCTTTGTGGGCCTAACAGCTCTAGAACAAAGTGTAATGATCTATCCATGATTGAAAGAACCAGCAAAAAAGAAGACAAAATAGGGACCAAATCATGATTAATTTGCCAACAGCCTCTCTCTCTTCTGGATCCCAGTTGTTCATTCCAGTTGTTAACCAATTCCATGATTCTTGCAAATCCAATTATTACACACATCACTGTTTTAATGAGAGAATAAAATTACACAAACCATATGTTCACATTTTCTTTAAACTTGATTTGTCTAACACCATAAGTTAAATGTAATAGTTTTGTGTTGTCTTGCATGGTTTGGCGTTTTGATCATCTAACACCAAAAAGTTGGATATATATTGACCTTGGATTTTTCTTGATTTTGGGTTTCTAATATCAAAATTTTTCAATTTGTACAATTGTGTACCTCAAACTTCTTTTTATTAATTATATATCTTGAATATTTACATGTGTACCAATTGTATGTCTCGGATAGCTGCCCGGGCAAACGTGTGACGTGGCAGCATATGGTTGGTGTTATGTGAATTTTTGAAGGTCGGTCTCAGGACAAATGAGAAACTCGAGATATGTAAAAGTTGTTTAACAGTCTTTTATACTTACAAACAAGCAGATTCGGGTGCATGGCAGTATATGATTGGGTGTTATGTGAATTTTTGAAGGTCGGTCTCAGGGAAAATAAGAAACTCGAGATATGTAAAAGTTGTTTAACAGTCTTTTATACTTACAAACTCGCAGATTCGGGTTGCCCGCTCCATTATAAATTATAATTGCAACATATCCAAAATATTAATAACAGCTAAACATCCAAATTTATTAACTTACATGATAAATATAACGATTTTGATGGTATTCTAGTTTTCCACTTCCATCTCTAATTATAATAATTCAAAAACTATGTATAATTAAAATAAAGTCGGAATGGAAGGATTTTGCTAAAAATAGTCAACATTGAGAGTTCTGTGGGCCCAACAGCTCTAGAACAACGTGTAGTGGGCTTATCCGGGATTGAAAGAACCAACAAAAAAGAAGACAAGATAGGGACCAAATCATATGATTAATTTGCCAACAGCCTCTTTTCTGGATCACAGTTGTTCATTCCAGTTGTTAACCAATTCCATTATTCTTGCTAATCCAATTATTACATTGCATATAAACACTTTTTTCCATAATTTTATCGTGGTAAGCTTATATCTAGTAAGAATAGTTCATTTCAAATTTGAACACTCCAATCTTTCATTGAAATTCAAATTTATATTATTTTGGTAGGCACTTAGCGGTTTAATTTACGCAACTTTTTTATTACTGTTTCAGATCATAATTACCTTTCATGCTTACAAAACGTGATCAATTATCGAGTGTGACGGCCATAGTTATTACTGTATTCGTACCTATTTTCCTATTAAAAATTTCCTCTAATTTTATGGTAAGTAGATTATAATATAAGAAAAATTTTGGGCAGCTGTCTACAGTGCAAATAATTGTTATTTGCATTGAATGTGGATGGAAGCCACATAACTAAATTGGTAAATAAGATTTTTAATTTTTCCCATGTATGTTTCTTTCCTTTTTATTTGAATAATTCCTATATGATATTTTTTTTTCATATATGTACAAGGAAAGATAACTTTGAAACATAATATTTATACCCTTGGTGTGTTCATTACACAAAACGCAAAAGTGAAGCAAACACTTCCCACCACAAGAAATAGAAAAACCCAAGGAGAAATTAAGTTTTAGTACTCCAAAAGAAGAAAAAAAAAAATTAGAGATGGAGAAAGCAAATGTTATGTCATTGGTCCTCATGGTGGTTCTCATGGCATCCATAGGTTGGTAAAAATATTTTATTTTATTTGGTTTCCCATATGTTATCCATCGCTTAGCCCCAACAACGATTGGGACTCAAACTCGAGACCTTTAGTCCATAAGACAACCTCAGTTGCACAACTTATTGGTTTTATTTGTATTCTTTAATGTTTTTTAAACTTGTTATATATTTGTTTATTTTCAGTATATTTTGTAAATTATCTAATTTGTGAAGACTATAAAATTAACTTTAATGACAGGGATGAAGGAGATACAAGGTATTGGAACCCTATGCTGCAA
Source organism: Turnera subulata (assembly GCA_028386065.3). NCBI lineage: Eukaryota > Viridiplantae > Streptophyta > Magnoliopsida > Malpighiales > Passifloraceae > Turnera > Turnera subulata. Next base: position 35,370 of record JAKUCV010005893.1, on the reverse strand, counting down.
TGACCATCCTGCAGTTGGGGATTGCATTCCAGGTGTTGATGATAGATGGGGAAATGCCACAGTTCCTGACGGTAAATGTGTTACATTTTGCCTTGAAGGTTGCCAAAATGGGAAGGGTGGATACTGCACGAAAGCACATGTGTGTCACTGCTGCTGTGATTATGAGAAATGCTAATGAGTTGTAGCTCTTTGTGGTATTATCCTTGTATTACACACATCATTGTTTTTAATGAGAGAATAAAATTACACAGGCCATATGTTCACTTTTTCTTTAAACTTGAATTGTCTAACACCAATACACCATAAGTTAAATGTAACTAGCTCACATCCCGTGGATTCCACGGGCTTGCATTAATTTTTGAGAAAAAATTAAATATTTTAACTACTATTTTAGGCATTTATTATGTAATATTAAAAAAACGTGCACATAATTTGTTTCTAAATTATTATTTTTTTCCATTTTTTCATATAGATCTGGAAAATAAATAAAAAATTATTAAAATATAAATTAGAATACAAATTAGAAAAATAAATAAAATAAACTATTTAATAATAATATAAATAATAAATAATTTTTTAAATTTAAACATGCATTATTGGCCCTTAAAACAAAAAAACATATTAAACAACCAAAGAAAAAGTTAAAATAATTAATTAATAATAAAAAGAAATAAAGAATATAAGAGAGTAATTTTTAAAACATAAATCAGTAAATGAATAAAAAATATATTATTATAAAAAATTAAAATAGAAAATATAATATAGATCAGAAAAATAAATTATAACCTAATAAATAATAATATAAAAATAATTAATTTTGCAAAGTTAAACATGGATCAATGAGCCAAAAAACAACAAAAATATTAAACAACAGAAGTAAAAATCAAAAGCATTAATAAAGGATAACAAAAAGTAAAAAAAAAAACTTAAGAGACTAATTTTAAAGAAATATAAATCAGGAAAATATTAAAATATTTATCACGCAGAAAAAATTAAATTATAAAATAAAATATAAATCAGGAAAATAAATAAAATAAACTGTTTAATAATCATATAAATAATACTTATTTTTTTATATTTAAACATACATCAGTGAGTCCCAAAACAAAAAAATATATATTAAACAATAAAATAGAAATTAAAATAATTAATTAATAATAAATAAAACATAAAAAAATAAGAGGGTAATTTATAAAAATAAAAATAGGAAAAAAACTAAAAAAAACTATTATTAGGGAAAAAGAACCTTAAAATAGAAAATAGAAAAAAATAAAATAAAATACTCAATAAAAATATAAATAATAATTAATTTTGTAAATTTATACCTACATCATTTATTTATCCATGCTTGGGCCTACATAATTGACCCTAAAAACAAAAAAATTAAACACAGAGTAAAAAATTATAAGAATTAATTAATAATAAAAAAAATAAAAAATCATACAATGAGTCATTTTTAATATAAAAATCATAAAAATAAATACAAATATCCATTATTATGAATAACAACTTTAATATAAAAATAGAATATAAATCAGAAAAGTAGATAAAAAATATTTAATAATAATTAATTTTGTAATTTAAACATGCAAAATTGAGTCCTAAAATAAAAATTAAAAAATAACAGAAAAAAATAAAAAATATATAAAACATAAATGAGACCACAAAAAATATTATATAAAATAATAATATAAAGAGCAATTAATTTATGAAATAAAAAATTAACAAATTAAAAGACATAAAAAATTAAAACATACCTTTGCATCAATTAAACTCATATCTATGCTAATAAGGAGGTTCTATAATTTTGTATTCAATGATTCCTACAATCTCACGAAACTCTAACTTAATTTTTCCATAAATCATTCTCAAGAGTCAATTCATCCAAAGCTTTAATATACATTTTCCTGCACAAACAGAAAAAATAAAAATAATTAAAATAGAATGGGAAAATAAAAAATATAAAAACAAATTGGATGCTTAATTATGAGAGACAAAATAACTTTAATATTATATCAACATTCATACGTATGCAAATAGAGACAAAACAAAGAAGGAATTAGAGAGGATGAGTGAATTATAGAGAAACTGTATCACACACAGACAGAGACTACAGAGACTATATCTAGGCCTTGTGTAGTGCAAAAAAAAAAAAGAAGAGGTAAAAGGAAATCAATGAATGATAGAGAAACTGTATCACATACAGAGACTATTATTTCACATACACAAACAAAGACTGTATCTGTATTTATAGAGAGATGATGAATTTTTGAAGAGATGCACAATAAAAAAGAACAAAAAAGGTTAGTTGAGTATAATATAATTCTTATCAGAAAACAATAATAGAGTAAATCACATAATATATATAACAATCTCTGCCTGTGAATTTTCTTTTGACCAATTTGGATGTGACTGGAATTCTTTTTAAAAGAATATAATTAAGATCAGATTCATCAATTTAAATAAAAATAATTTTATCCTTATCGTTATTGATTAGAAACTCTGGTTATCAGTTTAATGAAAAAAATATATATAATACCAATATCTGCGTGTGAATTTTCTTTTGAAGAATTTGGGTGTGTCTGAAATTCTTTTAAAAAGAGTATAATTAAGATAGGTTATCTGTACCAATCTTGCATATGAATTTTCATTTGAACAATTTGAGTGTGATTGAAATTCTTTTTTTAAGAGTATAATAAATCAGGTTACTCTGAGATAATTATGTTTGTCATTATGGCCAATCAAACTATACCTACAACCTTCCAAATGGCAATAAAGGAAGAGCCCAAAGCCTCCACATGGCAATAAAGCAAGACTTCAAAAATCCTATGTGTCAAAACCTGATGAGGGATACAGCTTTAAATCTATTATATATATTAATAGCTGAATCCCTCACCAGGTTTTGACACATAGGATTTTTAGAGTCTTGCTTTTTTGCCATGTGTAGGCTTTGAGGTCTTCGTTTTATGCCATGTGGAGGGTTTTAGGTGTTGTTAGATTGGCCTTTATTTTCATTATAATTATCCCAATTAGAATTAAGGAAAAATCTAATTATACACGATCAGATTTTTTTAGCAAGATACCTAATTATACACGATCAGATTTTTTAGCAAGATTAGTACTCTCCACAATCAGAATTTTTTAATGATACAGTCCTAAGATATATATTCTATCCTTTTTGTTTGATAAGATTGGTTTGTTTTTTTTTACCTCTAAACTAGAATTTTGGTTTGACTAGAATTTCCGTTTTCAATCTGATTATTTTTTTCAACAATTTTGCTTTTAGTAAAATTGGGGAACTACAATTTCGGTTGTTGTTTAATGTAATATTATTTTTTGTATGATAATTAAGTTAGAATTTCCGTTTTTAATCTGATTGTTTTTTTCTACAATTTCGCTTTTAGTAAAATTGGGGAACTACAATTTCGGATTGGTTTGGTATTATAATATATATATATATATATATATATATATATTCTATCCTTTTTGTTTGATAAGATTGGTTTGTTTTTTTTCCTCTAAACTAGAATTTTGGTTTGATTAGAATTTCTGTTTTTAATCTGATTGTTTTTTTTCAATAATTTTGCTTTTAGTAAAATTGGAGAACTACAATTTCGATTGTTATTTAATGTATTATTATTTTTTGTATGATAATTAAGTTATAATTTCTGTTTTTAATCTGATTGTTTTTTTTCTACAATTTCGTTTTTAGTAAAATTAGGGAACTATAATTTTTAGTAAAATTGGGGAACTACAATTTCTGTTGTTGTTTAATGTATTATTATTTTTTTATGATAATTAAGTTACTAGAATTTTGATTCAACTAGATTATTATATGTTAATTTTTTACTACAATTTCGTTTTTAGTATAATTCCGGATGAGTTTGTTTTTTTTTTTTTACTAAACTAGAATTTCGGATGAGTTTGATAATTTCGATGGAGTTTGATCAGATTGGTATTATATATATATTCTATCTTTTTTGTTTGATCAGATTGGTTTGTTTTTTTTTTTCCTCTTAACTAGAATTTCGGTAGAGTTTGATAATTTCAGATGAGTTTGATAATTTCTGAAGTGATAATTAAGGAATTATGATTAATGTCTCATCTCTAAAGCTCTTATTCTGTATAAATACATGTCTACAGTTGTGTGTGTGTTACAGTTCCTTTTCNGCAGATTCGGGTTGCCCGCTCCATTATAAATTATAATTGCAACATATCCAAAATATTAATAACAGCTAAACATCCAAATTTATTAACTTACATGATAAATATAACGATTTTGATGGTATTCTAGTTTTCCACTTCCATCTCTAATTATAATAATTCAAAAACTATGTATAATTAAAATAAAGTCGGAATGGAAGGATTTTGCTAAAAATAGTCAACATTGAGAGTTCTGTGGGCCCAACAGCTCTAGAACAACGTGTAGTGGGCTTATCCGGGATTGAAAGAACCAACAAAAAAGAAGACAAGATAGGGACCAAATCATATGATTAATTTGCCAACAGCCTCTTTTCTGGATCACAGTTGTTCATTCCAGTTGTTAACCAATTCCATTATTCTTGCTAATCCAATTATTACATTGCATATAAACACTTTTTTCCATAATTTTATCGTGGTAAGCTTATATCTAGTAAGAATAGTTCATTTCAAATTTGAACACTCCAATCTTTCATTGAAATTCAAATTTATATTATTTTGGTAGGCACTTAGCGGTTTAATTTACGCAACTTTTTTATTACTGTTTCAGATCATAATTACCTTTCATGCTTACAAAACGTGATCAATCATCGAGTGTGACGGCCATAGTTATTACTGTATTCGTACCTATTTTCCTATTTAAAATTTCCTCTAATTTTATGGTAAGTAGATTATAATATAAGAAAAATTTTGGGCAGCTGTCTACAGTGCAAATAATTGTTATTTGCATTGAATGTGGATGGAAGCCACATAACTAAATTGGTAAATAAGATTTTTATTTTTTCCCATGTATGTTTCTTTCCTTTTTATTTGAATAATTCCTATATGATATTTTTTTTTCATATATGTACAAGGAAAGATAACTTTGAAACATAATATTTATACCCTTGGTGTGTTCATTACACAAAACGCAAAAGTGAAGCAAACACTTCCCACCACAAGAAATAGAAAAACCCAAGGAGAAATTAAGTTTTAGTACTCCAAAAGAAGGAAAAAAAAAATTAGAGATGGAGAAAGCAAATGTTATGTCATTGGTCCTCATGGTGGTTCTCATGGCATCCATAGGTTGGTAAAAAAATTTTATTTTATTTGGTTTCCCATATGTTATCCATCACTTAGCCCCAACAACGATTGGGATTCAAACTCGAGACCTTCAGTCCATAAGACAATCTTGGTTGCACAACTTATTGGTTTTATCTGTATTCTTTAATGTTTTTAAAACTTGCTATATATTTGTTTATTTTCAGTATATTTTGTAAATTATCTAATTTGTGAAGACTTATATAAAATTAACTTTAATGACAGGGATGAAGGAGATACAAGGTATTGGAACCCTATGCTGCAATGACCATCCTGCAGTTGGGGATTGCATTCCAGGTGTTGATGATAGATGGGGAAATGCCACAGTTCCTGACGGTAAATGTGTTACATTTTGCCTTGAAGGTTGCCAAAATGGGAAGGGTGGGTACTGCACGAAAGCACATGTGTGTCACTGCTGCTGTGATTATGAGAAATGCTAATGAGTTGTAGCTCTTTGTGGTATTATCCTTGTATTACACACATCATTGTTTTTAATGAGAGAATAAAATTACACAGGCCATATGTTCACTTTTTCTTTAAACTTGAATTGTCTAACACCATAAGTTAAATGTAATAGTTTTGTGTTGTCTTGCATGGTTTGGCGTTTTGATCATCTAACACCAAAAAGTTGGATATATATTGACCTTGGATTTTTCTTGATTTTGGGGTTTTTAATATCCAAACTTTTCAATTTGTACCAATTGTGTACCAATTATATATCTCGGATAGCTGCCCGAGCAAACGTGTCACGTGGCAGCATATGATTGGTATTGTGTGAATTTTTTAAGGTGGAAACTCGAGATATGTAGAAGTTGTTTAACATACTACTTATAAACAAGTAGATTCGGGTTGCACGCTCCATTATAAATTATAATTGCAACATACCCAAAATTATAACGATTCTGATGGTATTCTAATTTTCCACTTCATCTCTAATTATAATAATTCGAAAACTATGTATAATTAAAATAAATAAAAAATTTAGTAAAAACAAACAATTCTTCATTCTTTCCGTATCTTCTTCCTAAAGTTATCTTGGGTTCTTCCATAATGAATTCATGTACAGAATTGACTGACAATCTCTCAGTTTTATCCAACACCCATCTGACTTTATACTCCCCCCTTCTCGGTGTGGAGTAATTGCGCGCACACTCTCCATCCAAGTTCCTCAGGTAGGAATGGAAGGATTTTGCTCTCAGTTCTAGTTGCCCTCATCATCAGGGTACTGCACAACTGATTCCATTCGACCATTCTGCTGGTATTTCCCTTACAGTATAATCAATTAGAGGCTCTGCATCCTCATAATCTAGCTCTCATTCCGTCACAATACTCCTCCGTGCGTGAGAGCAATCGGTTTTCCTCGGTTGAGCCTCCCGCAGGTACTGATTTGCCAAATATTTACTCTGTATTACTTTCACCCACCAGCAATTTGGTTCCGCAAATATAAGTCAACCCAGCTTCATTAGGAAAGCATCATCCATGTTAGTCAGGTGCAGTTTTCCCCATTCATCAGTACTTCCCATACAAATCTTGGGCATAAGCCTTCAATTCCGTCACATACAGGTCTTGATAGTCTGGAAGAATTGCTATATGGCTTCTGCTAGTGTTCTCAAGTTGCAAATATTTGCAGGTTCAAATAATTTTGTATTTTGGAGGCTTCTGCTAGTGTTTCCAGTTGCTTCTCTATTCAATGTTTCATTTGTAGTTTATGGTATATAGCTTGATATTGCAGCCGTGTTGAGTTTTCTTTTATTTTTGGGAACAAACTTGTAAATTCAAGGTTTCTTGTAAATTAGGAAGCATGCATTTCCACTTAATAATCAAAAATATTCCTGAACATGTGTCCAAAATTAAAGGTAGTAAAACTGGAGTGAATTGTACAACTGGTGACAACAAAGATCCTTTCACATTAGGGAATATGCAAGAACTAAGAAAAAGCTTGCAGCTTAAAAAATAATGACAATAATCATAGCAAGCACAAAGGAACCTGCAAAGATCCACAGCAATGTTAATTCATCCACTAAATTACCTTCACTTCCCCACAGCCATCTCAACTACTCTCAAATGGAGATCATCATCGTTAGATTAAGGATGTAGCAACAGCTCCGTAATGGTGGCACATGTTGAGAATCCCCTACCCTCCTTCAGGAATTGAGTTGCTATTGGTTTATCCCAGGGAAGAAGCAACCCTTACACCAACTGTCCAGTGAGCAGCCATCCTCTTCCGTTTTAGAAAAACGTTATATGCTTCAAGGGATGCTCCTTCTTGCAAAGTCAATTCATCTTATACAACATGTCCAGGCATCTGGTCGCAATCCTTTCAGATATGGAGAGTCAAACAGTTCTTCGGTATGTTTAGGAAATTCCGAATTTCAGATGCAACGAATGAGGATGTTGTAGCACTATATTAGGCTTCATCAAATGCTTTTCCATAGTTTGCAATAGCACTAATGCCTCATCACCACGCCTAGCTTCTGCAAACCATCTACCAAAGTGAAATAAGTTATTGATCCGGCACTGGGCCATTTGCATTCATGAGGTCCAATAGCTGTTTGGCTTCCACATGTCTTCCTGCCTGTGATAAGCCACTTAAAAGAGTATAGCAAGCAACAGTATTGGGAACCAAACCTATACGAGACATTTCCTCAAAAAGCTGTATGGCCTCATCTATCTTTTGTATCTTACAGTATCCAATAATGAGGAAGCTGTAACTATGAAGATTAGGTGTGCAACCTTTGCTCGCCATCAGATCAAACACTTCTCTAGCTTTATCCATCTCACCACATAAACAATATCCATCCATTAGTGAACTGTAAGTGACAACATTGGGATGGATACCCAATCGATCCATACTATCGAAAACTTCCTTAGCTTCATCTAACTTTTGCACCTTACAGTATCCATTAATGAGGATGCTGTAACTATGAAGATCAGGTGTGCAACCTTTGTTCTTCATCAGCTCAAACACTTCTCTAGCTTTATCCATCTCTCCGCATGCACAGTATCCATCCATTAGTGAACTGTAAGTGACAACATTGGGATGGATACCCAATCGATCCATACTATCGAAAACTTCCTTAGCTTCATCTAACTTTTGCACCTTACAGTATCCATTAATGAGGATGTTGTAACTATGAAGATTAGGTGAGCAACCTTTGCTCGTCATCAGATCAAACACTTCTCTAGCTTTATCCATCTCACCGCACAAACAGTATCCATCCATTAGTGAACTGTAAGTGACAACATTGGGATGGATACCCAATCGATCCATACTATCGAAAACTTCCTTAGCTTCATCTAACTTTTGCACCTTACAGTATCCATTAATGAGGATGCTGTAACTATGAAGATTAGGTGTGCAACCTTTGCTCGTCATCAGATCAAACACTTCTCTAGCTTTATCCATCTCACCGCACAAACAGTATCCACCCATTAGTGAACTATAAGTGACAACATCCGGACTGATACCCAATCGATCCATACTATCGAAAACTTCCTTAGCTTCATCTAACTTTTGCACCTTACAGTATCCATTAATGAGGATGTTGTAACTACGAAGATTAGGTGTGCAACCTTTGTTCTTCATCAGCTCAAACACTTCTCTAGCTTTATCCATCTCTCCGCATGCACAGTATCCATCCATTAGTGAATTGTAAGTGACAACATTGGGATGGATACCCAATCGATCCATACTATCGAAAACTTCCTTAGCTTCATCTAACTTTTGCACCTTACAGTATCCATTAATGAGGATGCTGTAACTACGAAGATTAGGTGTGCAACCTTTGTTCGTCATCAGATCAAACACTTCTCTAGCTTTATCCATGTCTCCGCGTGAACAGTACCCATGCATTAGTGAACTGTAAGTGACAACATCCGGATGGATACCCAATCGATCCATACTATCGAAAACTTCCTTAGCTTCATCTAACTTTTGCACCTTACAGTATCCATTAATGAGGATGCTGTAAGTATAAATATCAGGTGTGCATCCTTTGCTCGTCATCAGCTCAAACACTTCTCCAGCTTTATCCATTTCCCCGAGCAAACAGTATCCAGCCATTAGTGAACTGTAAGTGACAACATCCGGACTGATACCCAATCGATCGATACTATCGAAAACTTCCTTAGCTTCATCTAACTTTTGCACCTTACAGTATCCATTAATGAGGATGTTGTAACTACGAAGAACAGGTGTGCAACCTTTGTTCGTCATCAGCTTAAACACTTCTCTAGCATTATCCATTTCTCCGCGTGCACAGTATCCATCCATTAGTGAACTGTAAGTGACAACATCCGGAATGATACCCAATCGATCCATACTATCGAAAACTTCCTTAGCTTCATCTAACTTTTGCGCCTTACAGTATCCATTAATGAGGATGTTGTAACTACGAAGATCAGGTGTGCAACCTTTGTTCGTCATCAGCTCAAACACTTCTCTAGCATTATCCATTTCTCCGCGCAAGCAGTATCCATCCATTAGTGAGTTGTAGGTGACGACATTGGGATGGATACCCAAACGATCCATACTATCAAAAACTTCCTTAGCTTCATCTATCCTTTGTATCTTACAGTATCCATTAATGAGGATGCTGTAACTACGAAGATCAGGTGTGCATCCTTTGCTCGTCATCAGATCAAACACTTCTCTAGCTTTATCCATCTCTCCGTGTGAACAGTATCCATCCATTAGTGAGCTGTAAGTGACAACATTGGGATGGATACCCAATCGATCCATACTATCGAAAACTTTCTTAGCTTCATCTAACTTTTGCACCTTACAGTATCCATTAATGAGGATGCTGTAACTATGAAGATTAGGTGTGCAACCTTTGCTCGTCATCAGATCAAAAACTTCTCTAGCTTTATCCATCTCACCGCACAAACAGTATCCATCCATTAGTGAACTGTAAGTGACAACATCCGGACTGATACCCAAATTATCCATACTATCGAAAACTTCCTTAGCTTCATCTAACTTTTGCACCTTACAGTATCCATTAATGAGGATGCTGTAACTATGAAGATTAGGTGTGCAACCTTTGCTCGTCATCAGATCAAAAACTTCTCTAGCTTTATCCATCTCACCGCACAAACAGTATCCATCCATTAGTGAACTGTAAGTGACAACATCCGGACTGATACCCAATCGATCCATACTATCGAAAACTTCCTTAGCTTCATCTAACTTTTGCACCTTACAGTATCCATTAATGAGGATGCTGTAACTACGAAGATCAGGTGTGCAACCTTTGTTCGTCATCAGATCAAACACTTCTCTAGCTTTATCCATGTCTCCGCGTGAACAGTATCCATCCATTAGTGAACTGTAAGTGACAACATTGGGATGGATACCCCATCGATCCGCCGTTTGGAGCAGAGCTTCAGCTTCCGAGAGCCTGCCTTCTTTGCATAAGCAGTTGACCAAAATGGAGAGTGTATAAACATCGGGAGTGGGTCCTCGCTGAAAGATTTGTCTGACCAGAGAGATTACTGTCCCATAATGCCTCATTCGGACAAGGGCTGATAATAAGTAGTTGAAGTTGCGAATATCAGGCAAAGGAACCTCACGAAGCATTGAACTGAAGGAAGACAGGGCATCCTCCACGGTACGATATGTGGGTTTGGGTTTGTGGTTGGGTCTGGGCATGTGTATGTTCTTGTTTGGTCTGGGTTTGGGTTTGTTGTACTTGTACTTGTGTCTGCCTCCTCCATTGCAAGTAACAGTACTAGTATTATAATTACATGTGCGAGGAAGAAGAAGACGAGAAGACGACTTACCGGCGAAGTGCAAGCGAGGGAGGGATGGTGGTGATATGCTTGGGAGAGGGATAACTGTACCTCCTCCACACATCTGCATCTGCCGGTGGCTGTGAACAACAAAACCGCATGGGATGACTTGCTCCATTATTCTCTTCCGTTGTAAAGAAAGAAATCCAAAGTATCAAAGCTAAAAAAAAAAAAGGGATAAAAGCTAATGGATAAGACATTTATGGGGTTAAACAGCTGCGGTTTCTCATTTGTCTCAGGATCCCTTTCATTTACGCTGAGTTTCAATTTTTTTTTGTTTTTGTCTACTTGGGGTTGCCGTTGCAATTCGCCCGAGTCAACTAATTCTAATATCATGGGAAGAAGTAGGGTTGAACAAAATAACCGTATCGATCGTACCGAACCGATACCGACGTAATATCGCCAGTATTGGCATGAAAAAAGGGGGTCTTAGAGCCACCTAACATGTTTCTACCGTACCGATTGAAAGTGTAACAGTTGGGTGAGTGTCAAACCGATGTGCCAATACCGACAAAACCAATACACAAACCCCCCAAAAACTTAATAGCCCAAGTCCTAAACTTGGAAGCCCAAACATTTTATTTTGCACCCAGCCCACTATAGGATTACCCAGCGATCCACCAAAATTAAGACTTATCCTCATTTAATATTAACCTTAAAAAATCACTAAGTCACTCACTTTTGCTCTCTTTTTTCTCTTTGTCTCTCTCCCCACACTCTCTCTCACGACAAAGCAAAGCAAGCAAGCAGCCAGATCCCCCTCCGCCTTCGCCATGCCCTCCCCTCCTCCCTCTCTAGTCTCGACATACAAAAACCTTGAATCCCTAATTTCACAAGCCCAAAATTCCCAAATACTCAAATCCAAAACCCCCAATTAAAACTCAAAATCCTCAAATATGTCTAGTAAGTTGGATTTGGGTAGTGGATATTATCTTATTAAATGAAGTTTTTATTGTTCTATGACTTTTTGGGTTGGGATTGTGAATGTGGTGGCAAAATTGGTTGTGTTCTGTTTGTTATCTTTCGGAAAATTTTATTGTCACTACCTTTCTGCAAAATCAAGTTCTGAGCTTCGGTTAATCACGGTACATACCGAATCGCCGTCGGTTTTGATCGGTATCATACCGATCGGTTTAAGATGAAAATTGGCACGGTAGCGATCGAAAAACAGGGCCTTCGGAAAGGTCATGCCGATTCATAATCGGCACGGCATATACCGTACCGACGTTTTGCTCAGCCCTAGGAAGAAGCGTGAGTCCCACTATATCTTTTAAATAGTCTAGTTTGTAGGTCCTTTAAATATTTTTCGGATTAATGCTACGTTTGATCCCTGTGTTGCCCCTTGGATTCGAAGATTCATCCTTATGTTGAGTTTTGATTGGTTTTGATCCCTCAGTTGGTCAATTTTTTAAGGTTTTAGTCCTTTTTACCGATTTTACCCCTAAATTCAGCACTTTACTGTTCAAACCAGTTTACCCACCCAAAATTCGACCCAACTAACCGACCCAACCCAGAACCCTATTCAAAATTCTCCAATAAACAAATAACTCTACCTCCCAACATAAAAAATTTTAAAGTAAAAAAATAAAAATTATTTTTAAATTTTTTTATAAATTAAAAAATCATAAATTAAATTATTTTGGAATTTTAAAAGTTAAAAAATTTAAACCTTTCTTCTCCACATGTTTTTTTATTTTCTCTTTTTATTTTTTTCTTTCTTCTTCTTGTCCTCCTCCTCCTTCCCCCTCGACACCAAAAATTTAAAAATTATAAAAAATACAAATTATTTTTAAAATTTAAATAAATTAGAATTCATAATTTAAATTATTTTTTAATTTAAAAATTTGAAAATTTAAATTTTTTATCTACTTTTGTTCTTTTTTATTTTTTTCCTCTTTTCTTTTCCACACATCCAGAAAAAATTATATTTGTTTAAAAAATTTTAAACTAAAAAATAATTTACTTTATAATTTTTTAAAAAAAGTTTTAAAATTTTTTTGTACTTTTTTTAATGATTTCCAAAATTTTGATATTGGGAGGTAGAGTTATATATTTATTGAAGATTTTTTAATGGGGTTCCGGGTTGGGTCGATTAGTTGGGTCGAATTATGGGTGGGTAAACTGGTTTGAATAGTAAAGTGCTGAATTTAGGGGTAAAATCGGTAAAAAAGACTAAAACCTTAAAAAATTGACCAACTGAGGGATCGAAACCAATCAAAACTCAACACAATGATGAATCTTCGAATCCAGGGGGCAACACAGGGATCAAACGTAGCATTAATCCAATATTTTTCACATGTCATCCTTGTGCCATATGTCAAATGGATCCGGATAAACGGCCACATCATCACCTGGGGTGTTTGAGGTACACAAAAGGAACAAAATTGAAATTTAAGGTACACAAAAAAGGGAAGAAAAAATTTTGGGTATGCAATCTAGATAAATGAGAAACTCTAGATATGTAGAAGTGTTTAATCTGTCTTTTGTACTTACAAACAAGCATAGATTAGGGTTGCTTCCGCTATTAAAGATGAGGTGATTGTGGCATATTCCAATTGTTGATGACAACTTGATATGGAAAAATATAGAGAAAAAATGGCAATTGTATTATTCCCTCCAATTTACCATTGATCTTTACATAAATGAGGACTCCATATTTATAGAACCAAGAGACACTATTGTTCACTTAATGGACAAGTTTTGGTGACCCATGCTTTTCGTGATTTGCTCCATGATTTAAGGAGTTGGTGCATGCCTTTTTTAGCAAGCCTTGCCTTTTCTTACTTGAGAAGTCAGATGCCACGTGGTTCCCGTCTGGATTCTTGGATTTCCATGGAGCTTCCTCGGGGAAGCTGTGGGGAGTTTCCTTTGAGCTAGTACAGACTATCTCAAATTGGGCTTCCGGTTTGGGTCCTAGGGCCGCTGTGTAGCTTCCAGGGGAACCCTGAGTCTCGGGACCATCGTGGAGCTTCCCGGGGAACACCTTGGTTAGTATGGACTCCTCTATTTGTTCGGTTACATGGGCCATCATGTTGTCCAGTTTATGGGCTCGGAGTTTATCGGGTCCACTAATATTTTGGGCCATATCACTAGCCCCCTAAATGGTTGAGTCTTGGTACAAGTTCAGGCATTTAAGTATTTATGGCCCTTAGGATGCCATCATATTTAGGGAATACGCTTTGAAGAATACTGCCTCGTTAAAAACCTTATCAGGAAAAACCCAATGGGATAAAAACCTGATGAGGAAAAAAGAATGCAGTGTTAGGAAGGTTTTGAGGGTGTTATGGCCTAGTCTTTCTTGAAAAATCTTCAAATGTTGATGTTGGGAGCGTCTTGGTAAACTTTGAGTGCCTCCCTTAATAGTGATCTCAACTCGGATGCTGCATTTCAAACCAAGATATATGTATTATTTTCAGCTGCTTGGGTAGTTATCCTTTTTGTTTGTGAAGAGCGTCTTTAAGAGGTGGGCGGCCTTTTAGGTACCATCTGATTAGGTGGCCTCAAGATGGGCATCCATAAGGACATTGGTTCCTCTGAAAAGGATATTTGTCAAGACACTTCATCATCCTTGATAGGATCCGAACTTCTCTTGCACCATTTGGAATCTTCGGGTAGCTTTCCTGCTTCCAACCCCATTATTTAGAGTGATTGCTTGGGGTTCCCAGCCTTCCTAACATTGGACATGGCTATGGATTTTGAGTGGAAACATGACATAAATTATTCTTCGTGCTCTTCAAGGAATCAGACACCTTGTACGAGTTTTAGTGAGGATTTTCTCGGAGGGTAGCCGTTTTCCTCTAAGCCTCCCGCGAGTGGTAGTCATTTGTTTGCACGTTGAGTGTGTGGTTTTGGGGAACTAGCCCCCTTACTGCTTTGGCTCTAAGTTGGAATAAGCTTCTCCGATTAAAGAGTACTATTGCTTTTGTTATCATCCTTGGGCACCTTACGACTTTCATATGGAGCCTCCGTAGAGTCTTGGTTTGGAATCGCTCTATGAGTGATCTTCGTTGGCACGTCCTAGCTTTCATTTTGGGACCTCCATAGGTTCTTGGTTTGGAAGCACTCTTGGGTGATCTTCATTAGGCCCGCTATGGCATTTGTTTTAGAACCTCAATGTGTTCTTTGTTGGGAACCAGTCCACGGGTTATCTACGTTGGGCACCTCCCAGCCTTTGTTTTGGACCCTCAATAGGATCTTTGTTGGGAACCACTCTATGGGTTATCTATGTTGGGCACAGCCTGGCTTTTGTTTTGGACCCTCAATAGGATCTTCGTAGGGAACCACTCCATGGGTTATCTACATTGGGCACCTCCTGGCCTTTGTTTTGGACCCTCAATAGGATCTTCGTAGGGAACCACTCCACGGTGTTTCTATGTTGGGCACCTCATGGCCTTTATTTTGGATCCTCAATAGGATCTGGGTAGGGAACCACTCCACGGGTTATCTATGTTGGGCACCTCCCGGCCTTTGTTTTGGACCCTCAATAGGATATTGGGCTTAGGTCACTCGTGGGTCATTTTGGTGATCATTTTCTGAAATGGAGCCTTAGTATTAGGTGTCTTATCAAGAAAAGGCGACCCTTGGTGCTACTTTTTTATCCTCTGGAATGGCTCATAGGCATTACGAACCCCGTTTAGCGAAGGGCTGCCCTAGATGCAATATAGGTAGCTTTGTAGGTGGCACACATTGGCCTTGTAAGCTTAACCTATTTTGCATCCGTTGGGGCATTTGAAGCCTTTGGGAGCCATCTTGGGACGTCATCCTAGTTTTCATCTTCAAGCAAGTTTATGGAGGCTTCCTTCTCTTAGGTAAGCTTACAAATTAACTTGAGTTCAAGATCACCAATTTGTGCGTTAGCGGGCGTTTCG
Organism: Turnera subulata; assembly: GCA_028386065.3. Classification (NCBI taxonomy): domain Eukaryota; kingdom Viridiplantae; phylum Streptophyta; class Magnoliopsida; order Malpighiales; family Passifloraceae; genus Turnera; species Turnera subulata. The sequence continues at coordinate 19,429 of JAKUCV010005893.1, read as the reverse complement.
CATTTTGTGGCACGACTATGGGCCTTCGCGTTGTATGGCTCCGATGGGGCTTGCAGCCTATGGTGTTGTTCTCAAATTTCATCCTTAGTCTTCCCCTTGATGGTAGTCTACCATTACTTGCTTTCAGATCTTCCAGGTTATCATTAGGTAGCCTTTGATGGTGCACACTTGTTAGGCAGCCGTCATCAATTCCGGCAACGATCATGCATGGGTAGTATGCTTGAGAGGATTTGATCTTCCTCCCTGAGAGTTTGATGACGTGGCCTTTTATTTCTTCTGGAAGCTCTCCTGCTTCCAGCCCCCAGCGCTGAGGGTGAATGCTTCCCTAACTTTGAGTTTTGTAAATGATCCTCTATTTTTGCATAGATCTTCTCGGACATCAGCTACCTCCTTCATGTTGGAGCTTCATGGGACATATATGGCCACCACAGAAGCTTCTTGGAACATGATCTCCTCAACAGGATCCTCAAGTGATTAGTACATCAATTCAACAAGTGTACCTTTTGGTCTGTGAGGAGCCCCGTTAAGCGATGAGCATCCCTTGTCAGTAGCCCGTTAAGGGATTTGTACTGTTTGGATGCTGTAGCCCATTGACAGATGGCTTATGCATTTGTTACACCTCGTGGGTCATTTAAGAGGGAGTTTCTATTGTGATGGGGTACCCTTTGGATGCTGTAGCCCATTAAGAGATGGCTTATGCATATGTTACACCTCATGGGTGTTTTAGAGGGAGTTCCCAATGTGATGGGGGTACCCTTTGGATTCTGTAACCCATTAAGAGATAGCTTATGCATATGTTACACCTCATGGGTATTTTAGAGGGAGTTCCCAATGTGATGGGGTACCCTTTGGATGTTGTAGCCCATTAAGAAATGGCTTATGCATATGTTACACCTCATGGGTGTTTTGGAGGGAGTTACTAATGTGATGGGGTATACTTTGAATGCTGTAGCCCATTAAGAGAGGGCTTATGCATATGTTACACCTCATGGGTGTTTTGGAGGGAGTTTCCAATGTGATGGGGTACCCTTTTGATGCTGTAGTCCATTGAGAGATGGTTTATGCATATGTTACACCTCATGGGTATTTTGGAGGGTTCGGATCTGGTAACCCCCATTAAGGGCAGCCCTTCTGTATTCATTCCTATCTTCTTGAATCATCCCGGGGGCAGCCTTTAAGGCTCATTTGGTGTCAATAGGCAAATCTCAGCGAAACTTGAGAGAGTGTATCGAATTGCCCTGACATCTTCGTTGTGTTTGCTAGCCTCTTTTGGAGGTCTTTGGATTTAGATCTCACTTGTCATTGTGTTTGGTTCCATCGGCGCTCCAATTTTGCTATAGCTTTGTAAGTGGGTGCTATCCCGGCAAAGGCACTCAAGTGCCCTCTTCATGAGTTGGGCATTGCGGGTCTGGAGAGCTAGAAAGGAAAGTTAGGAAACTTCCTCTCCCTACCCCTCTTGTGACATAGCTGTCTTGGCATTTTACTTCTTTTATTTGTAACATTCCTTGTTGAATTGGGAGGCATAGTCCATGCCCCCTGGACAATTTTCCTTCGCCACGTTGGACGTTGAAGAGGTACTGATGTCCTTTTTTGGGGAAGCTCAAATCTGGAACCTCCAGAGGATCATCCCTACCATCTTTAGGAGAGAAGATAGAGATCTACATGGGAGCCTGTCCTATCAGTTTTGTGTATATTCATAGAAAATGGGTACCATCATCGTACGCAATCATGCTTCTTAGGTAGTTTACAACCGTTGTATGGTTGGGATGTGAGTAACATACTGGATGGGATTCAAATTCCTCTCATGTGTGTCAAATACACGATTTGGGATTTCTTGGGGAAGCGCTTCAGCTTTCTGCTCCAAGAAAAGGGTGAGAGCATCCCTAGCTTTGGGATCCTATAGGTGGGACTTGGTCGAGCTTCCGCATCGTGTGTGAAATTGCTCCAAGTACTGCTTCAAAGTCCCTTCACGGGTTCCGCTCAAGGTGTACCTCAAGGTACCGGCTTCTTTGCAATGAGTGACTCCAGAGAGTACAAATTTGTCCCGATTTTTGGTTCCTCCTCAAGGGGCCTTTGAAAAGATCAATCATGGAACCTGGTAACTTATATGAGGTATCACAAGTATTTTGTTAAAAGCATCATTAGAATACTGTATAGAAAGTTGTCGAGTAATCTCTTTGCATAATGACTACACATATCGGCAAATAGTCAAGTGATATGATCACAGTACTTATAATCAATTGCCATGATTTTCATATAAATTTTACGTCGTATGCATGATGAAAATGGTAAGGAACCATTTGAATAACCCTCATGACATTTTCCGATGGCCGAATTAGCATCATGTTAGCTTATCAAGCAACATTTGCGGGTAATATGTTTATCAAGTAATCACGGTGTGATTGCACATACTATGATGCATAATTATTATGTAATTGAACATATTACAACGAATGTCACAAAATACTGCATTTGTCTTGATGTCGTAGTGAACTTGCACTTCCTCAACGTATAAGGTAACAAAACATTATATCAAAGCATCGTTCACAATAAAAAAATTAGTACTACTCATGATAAAAGTTATACGAATTTGTATCGCCATTTATGTTTTAGCACACACTAAAGAAGCATAAATAGACCTTGGCAAGGCCACAACAAGAAAAGCCACAAGCCATAATGTCAAATACAAAAATAACATAACGGGATCAATAATACCATATTGAAGAGTAATTGGGTGATCTCATCTAGGTAACTATTCATATTGCAATTGTCAATGAGAACATGGAGAACATAGAATAATCAAGCAATAATAACTATAATCGTGTCACAATTCTTATGCCGTTGGATGGGAACCAGGACCTGGTTGAATTTGTATCATATGCAAAAACATGGAGTATTTCGTCCCAAACTAGTTGCATTACATATAATAACTAGCAAAATTCCCCGCGCTTCGCTGCGGCTAACTTGGCTAATTTGTTTATCTTAATAATCTTAATAGTAGTGAGTTATTAATATTTATTAAAACTAATTTATTGTTATATTTAAAATTATAGTATAATATTATTAAATTAATTTTTATACTTTTTAAAATTTGATCACTAAATTACAACTTATCAAATTACATATCAATCTTTTAAACATCAATTTTTTTAAAATTATGTATAGTATTAAAAAAAAGCCCAAAAAGATAATTTTAAAATAATTAAGCACAAACCATTAATTTTTTTATAATATAAATAAAAAATATATACTTAAAGATGCAAAACAATATCAGCTTTTTGTTACAAATAATTTATTTGGCATAATGATTTTAATATTTCATGTTAAATTCTTAAGGTAAACCCAGTTCAAACTCATATCTCAAAAAAATTAGGTGACAATATTATAATTAAAAAACGCCTAAAAATGATTAGAACTACACAAAATTTTATAAGTGCCCAAGCAAAGCTCAGGATTTAGTTTAATCTTGATAATTAATTAGTTTAAATAGGAGTTAACCCACAAAAAATTGACAATTTTTTTATATATAAATTATTAAAATCATAATAATAACTATTATAAAATTTTAAGTTACACAAAAAAAAATGTGAAAAATTTTCTTAATGTAATTGATGAAACGTCATTTTCAAATTTTAACCTTTAACCATTGATTTTTCTTGCAAATCCGTGAGATCATATGAGTATCAAAAACTTAAAATAAAATTGTAACAGCCCAGGTAAAAATTTCATTTTTACCGGGACTGTTTAAGTTAATCTACAGTAATTTACCATTGATTTTAATCTTGGGAAATTAAATTGTGGTAAATCGAGCATTGGAATCCGAAACCGAGCCTTGTCACACGTTCGGGATTTTTCTGCGGATTTTACGGACCAAGTTGGGATTTTTCCGGGTCCGGGAATCTTCGGAAAAAGCCGGGATTATTCTCGAATTATCGGACCGGAAATAAGATAAGTGGGTATACCGGATATTTTCTGGTCCAGGTGGGTCACACTTCACATGCAGCATAGTAACTGCATAATTGAAGTTCAATTATTTAGCCGCCAATTCCTATTCAGCCTGTGAACTACCTATTTCACTTGTGATTAACCAGTGAATTTTGTTGCCCATAAAACTATGTTTTTCCTGCCCTCTCAGTACACCATCATCATCCTCATCTTCCTCTTCTCCCTGCAAACACTATCGTTCAACTTTCTGCAAACTACCTACTGCACACATTAACTAAGAAATCAGAAAAAAAAAGAAAAACATTAAACACACCACCAACCAGGTGACGCCACGTCACCACCCCATCTTCTCCTCCCCTCTTCTTTTCTTCCTCCTCCCCGAGAATACACACCGGCCGACCACCCCCTGAACCGCCATCACCACCGAGACCATCTCGCCACCAACTCCTCCCTCTCCCTCTCCTTCCTCTTCTCTCTTTCCGTCATCATCGAGCCGAGCTCCTCCCTGTCGTTCCTCTCCTTCGCACGTCACGACCCGACGGTGACCCGGATAGACAAGCACCTCGTCGCCTCGCCTTAAGCGCCGCCTTGCCTCCTCCGTCGCGCGTCGCTGCCGCCCGTGCTCGCCTCCCCGTCGCCCGTTGCCAACCACCGCCACTGCAACACAAAGGTGAGCAGCAGCCGTGGCCAACCCGTGTGCAGGACAAACCGGGTCGGATGACCCGTTTCCGTTGCGGATCCGGAGTGGTGCGGGCCTGGACTGACCACGCGTGGGCCTGCTGGGCGCACGGGCCTACTGTAGCCTTGGCTTGGGCTCGCGGTCCGGGCCTACTGCGCCTGGTCTGTCCTGTTGGCCTGGGCTCTCTTGGGTTTTGGATATGGGCTTGGCACCATTGGCCCAATCCGGAATTAAATAAAAAAAAAAAGAAGAAAAGAGAGAATAAAATCTGGAAAAAAATATAGTGGGAAGAAAAATTAATTTTGGAAAAATATTATATGGTATATAGCATGTGGAAAGAAAGTAATAACTTGAAGAAATAATATTTTGGAAAGTACATACCTAGGGAATAAATTTTGGAAAGGGTATTATCAAGGAAGTATAACACCGGAATAATATCCGGGTATAGGAATAAGCATAGTATGATATTTTAGCACTTGAAATAAATGGTGAATGATGATAATAGTGGAAAATTAATCCAGGAGAGTAACCGAGCCGAGTTTATATTTAGTTTCCGGTATACAATATTAGCATAGCATTTGCATACCATCTTATGTGTGCATATTATTTGATTGATATAGGAGTTGATAACGAACAATTTGCTGAGGAACCGGACTTAGAACTTGCTGGACAATTCCATAATTGAATATCGGCTAAGGTGAGGATGGATAACCCTTGTTATGTTGCCTGTAATACTTTGTGTGCTTTGTTGAACTGCTGAAATGTTGATTGTTGGCTGATTGACTGTTGTGGATATTATTGTTGCTTTTGGACTGTGATATTGATTCTGTGGATAATATGCTGAGATTGATGTTGAACTATTGACTGTGGAAATTGTGAAAAGAAATTGGAATTGAAATTGGAATTGATTTGAGATGTTGGTATAATTGTTATGTGGAAGTAGTGGTACGACCCGATGGTTTGAAAATTAATTTTGGGATGCTATGGTCGGTTTTTGGTTTGGTTGGCCCGTCATGCCTGTGGTTAGGGTATACCAAATACCCAGTGGCTCGGATATGCCGAATATCCGCAGTGGCTCGGATATGCCGAATATTCGTAGTGGCTCGGATATGTCGAATATCCGCAGTGGCTCAGATATGCCGAATATCTGGTTGGCATGACGTCGCCTGGGGTTGGGGTATACCAAATACCCAGTGGCTCGGATATGCCAAATATCCGCAGTAGCTCGGATATGCCGAATATCCGGTTGATCTGATATGTGGATTGGTTCTTGACCTAGCATCCGGAATTAATTAATAACCAGGTACGACCCTAGCTTGTCCAGTGACGGGGGCCCGGAAGATAAAATTGGTAATAATAATTAAGCATTCTTTTGGCCTTGGTTCAGTTGTTGAGAAATGTTGTTGCTTGTCTGTGATTGCTTTTAAGTATTACGGTTGCTTGCATATCACTGTTTATCCTTCGTCGGTGAGCACTTCGGACTCACCCCTCGCCTGCGGGGTTTCATCCCGTAGGTTAAGTTGTTTCCGTAGTTTAGGTACGACGTTCGATGGTTGCTGCTTTCTTCTCCACCTGACTCCGGATCCATACCCCCGTTGCATGTGCATAAGTCTTCCGCTGCTATTCTATTGCTTATGATGCTGTACTACATTTCCGCTGCTGTGTGATATATATTGTTGTACTGCTGAATTCCTGTGATATGTATATTACTGATACTATCTGCTGCTGCTGAGAGCACTGTGTTTGGATTGAATAATGGTCCCCGAGTGTGGGTGACAGTTGTATTGATAGTTGCTATTGTATAATATTTGCACGTTGTACTCTCTGTTCTATCATTATGAATAGTTTCGGCACGTGTTTACTGTGTTACGGTAAATACGGGTCGGGGCGCTTCAAAAATTCTATAAAATAATGCATTAAAAAGGTAAATATTAGATTAAAATGTGGGCTATAATAAGATAGCTTGAGAGCTCATTGTGTATAATAAAGAAAATGACAAATAAAATGCAAAAAAGCACATAAAGTTCTAAAAAAAGGACAAAACAATATAAAGAGTTATGTTTTAGTAGATAAAACTGAATTTAGTTTTAATGCTATGTTTTATCTTTACTTAAAGGCTATACATTATTAAAAAGAGATGGAGGATATATGGAGAGAGAAACTTGAAAAGTTTACCTATTGAAATCATTTTTCCTACGATTCAACATATGGGTTGAAGTCACAGTAAGTAAGGGCATGACATACTTGACAAATGAAGAGAAAAAAATAAAAGCAGTGTCTATTGACATAACTCCTCCATGATATATCTCCAATTTATTTTATGAAATTTCTTTTCATTCTTTATACTCTTTTGCCATTTCTGTAATGGTATTTTTGAAGAGTAATTTTTTTTTTCATTCTTTTTACTCTTGTGCCATTTTTGTCTTGGTATTCTTGAAGAGTAAATTTTTTAATTATTTTCATGACAGGTCACGCTTCCTATGTATAGATTCTTGATCACATCTTTGGTCACGCTTCCTAGTTCCTACCAAAAATTTGCTTCCATGTACTTTTATAATTTTCCGGTTAAATATAAATATGGTCTAGGTTGCTTCTACCATTCTCACATAGATATATTGATAGAGTTAAAAGAATTTTGATTAAAACTTTTTGGGAATATATTTACACTAGCTTTCTTTTCATTATCAAAGTAATTCTATACATTTTATGTTTGTATAAAAATTTAGGATATTACATGCAAGTTTGCAGCTTTTCACAATTTACCATAAAAAACACAATAATTAAGGGCTGAAATCATTGGATGTGAATGGTCGGGAGAGGAGAAGGTGAGCATGGACCTGGATAGAGCTGAGCATCCATTGGATGATGATGATGATGCTACTAGAAATGCATGGAAATTCAAAGCTTATTCTTCTGCTTTTATACCATGAAAAAAGTAACTCGCTACTATAATTGCAGTTCATAAACAATGATAGGATTTATTCATAGATGTCGCTGTTGCATTTCGTTTGCAAATGGAATTGAAAATTATTGCCCTTTATGGAATGATAATGGATTAACCGGCGCACCACCATTAATCCATCCTATTTGTCCATCGACAAAGACCCTTTTCTCCAGTACCCAATCCTCTATCATAGCCTGGGAATTCAGTGCTCGGTCGGTAGGCATAAGATGTCCAGCTCCTAGCACCACAACATGGCTCAAATTGCTCCACTTATGCACACATACCCTGCAAGAACTCCGCCACTCATACTCTATATCTTTCTTTCAGCCACCATAAACTTCTCAATTTCTTCCCATTTCGGCGGTGACAACACCAACTCTCAAGTCAAAGAAACCTTGGTACAATAACACCTTGGTGTTCTTGACCAACAACTCCACCATGCATTTCACACTCTTCATAAGATCTGTATGCAAAGCAGCCCCCACGACGTCACTGAACAACAAAAACACAATGATGATTCATCCCCCACCTAAAACAACCAAAACAGCAAATCAATTATTGCGAGGGGAAAAGAGCTAAAAAACATACAGAGAAAAAAATTCAAACAAACTTACATACAACGGCAGTGGATTAAGTTGGTTGCACTTCCTGCAATACTGGAATTCTCTCCTATTGACTTTCTAGGTATCGATTCGAGGACGAATCGCTTTGAGGAGGGAGGGAATGATGCAAGTCACCTAGGCGAATTTGGATACTTGAAGAATGATGCACGCCAAGGCGACCATGGAGGATGCAATGGTGTCAAGCAAGGAATTTGGATTTATTCCAACAAGATCAAAGTTCATCATCATAAGCTTACTTTCAGAATCAAGTCCAAAATTCGATCTCACAAGAAATTTAAGAAGAGATGGAGATTAAAGTCGAGAACGCGAGGAACTCGCGCGGAAATTCCTGGAGCGCACAGTCTCAGAAATAAATTCATATCTCGAGCTCTAGAACTCGGATTGCTGCAATCTTAGACTCTATGGAAAGATGAGATGACGATCTACAATTTTTATGTTGAGCCAAGAAGCTGAATCGGACGTTGTCTTTTCATAAAATGCACTTGAAGTTGACGGACAGTTTCTGTCCGAAAATTCAGTTTGTCTTTTTGATATTTGGGTCAAGGCCATGTAATTGGGTTTAATTATTGTAGGCTTTAGTTAATTATTTGGGTTAATTTTGTTGGGTTTATTTGAGTCCATTTTGTTGTTGGATTTAATTAAAATCTAGCCTATTTGGGTAGTCTAAATTCGACACCTAAAAATTTTGTATATTTGGGTTGTTAGTCGACACCTAAAAATAATGGTCGGCACCTAAAAATTCTGAAAAAGTCAAAAACCTATTTTGACTTGGTTTTGGATTAGTTTTGACAAAATTAGGGTTAGGGATTAGTATAAATAGGATCTTTTCTTTTGTTATTTCACACAGACTATTTTGAGAATAAAATTGCCTTTGAGGTTTTTCTTTGATTGTGGATTCAATCAAGTTATCGAGAGTGGATTCTCTTGGTTTTATATTAGGGTTTAAATTTATTTATCAAGTTGCTTTGCTTGTGGCGTTTATTCAATTCCTTGTGATTCTAATCCCTTTGTTGCCTATTCCTTAATTGAGTCTAGAAGGTGAAGAATAGAATTGCTAAAACCTATTGTTGTGTATCTACTTCTTTGTTGTCTAATCCGTGCAGAGATTAGGAGGTGAAGGAGACTTGCACGGCGAGTTTGATTGAGATTGACGATCGGGACAATCAGATAGTTACGGAGGTGGAACTAGTGGATTCTAGGGCTGTTGCCGTATCATCTTTTGGTAGCGGAGCTGAGGTTTCAATCAATCATATCCTTTGTGTTTGTGTTTTAATTTAATCGTGGCCTTTCAATTCCTTGTTCTTTGTTTAGTTTTTGTTGTTGTCGATTAAAAAAAAAAAGTGTCGAGTTGCTGTTCACCGCACTGTTCATCGAGTACTGTTCACCGTTACTGTTCATCGAGTACTATTCATCGTCACTATTCGCGATTACTGTTCATCGACGCTACTGTTCACCAAAAAAACAAAAAAAAAGTCTTTGTGATTGTCGACATATTATGAAAAAAAAAAAAGAAAAAAGTCGACTCGGTTTTTTTTGTTGCTGGAATTGGAGTTGTGGCCTTGGATTGCAAGATTATCAAGTGTTTCTTGTAGGGAATTTTATTGATTGATTGTTGATTGTGAATTGATTGATTGAAAACAAGGAGAAGTTGGATTATTTGTTGTTTTGGAATCGATTTCTGCTGGAGAAGATTGCTGCCGGATTATTTCTTTTGTTGAGTTCGATTTGAGCTTTCTTTTGTGTTGGGTGATTGTTGTTTCATAATTGCTCAATTGTGCAAATAATCTTTCACATACATATCCTTGTTCTTGTGTGTGATTTCTCTTGCTTCGTGGAGTCGAAATTGCCTCTAGAATTGGTAGCCTATCGTTCTTTCTTTAGGTTTCTTTGATTCCTTTGAATTAATTGTTGCTGGTTGGTTGCTTGATTTTGTTTATTTGAACCTAACATATAAAATTGAAGCAGAATCAAGAGTGGTAAAAGGCTGAGTGTTACATCTATTGCCATTGAGTGCAAACACGAGAGAACAATTCAAGAGAGTAAACACGTGAGGGAGTGGTGAGAAAATATTTTTCTACTAACACTTTCTTGCAGGTGATACATCATGGATGGTTCTAGTGATGATGATAGGCCTGCTACTATGGCGGATTTTTGGGAGTTGCTCCAACGATTGGATATGTCGTTTAAAGAGGCGATTGATCGGATGAATAGGCATGTGCTTGATACTCAAGTCAAGGAAGATGGAGTTGAGCAGAGGGAGAATCTTTTTCAAACTAGATGTTTGATTAGTGACAAATAGCATGATCATTGTGGGGGAAGCCACACCAACATGGCGAGCACATATATGGTGGAAAGTTTAGGATTGGAATTTTTGGAGCATCCTAGACCCTATCGGCTACAAAGGACGAGTGACATGGGAGAAATTGAGGTAACCAAACAAGTCCTGGGTTCTTTTTCCATTGGTTGGTATTTTGACAAAGTGTTGTGTGATGTTGTGCCTATGGATACATGCCATATATTGCTTGGGAGACCTTGGCAATATGATAGGAATGTGGTACATGATGGTCGAAGAAATAGGTATACATTCACCATGGGTGAGAGGAAGATAACACTTGGACCCTTACCTCCAAAGGAACTTGATGGGGATCAATTGCATGTTAAAAGTCAAGTGGAAGCATGGCAAGCCAAGAAGGCCAAAGCTCAAGCAAAGCATGATGACTTTGAAGAGGGCTTTAAGAGAATAGACAAAGCTGTTGCTAAATTTTTGAAGTCGTTCGAAGAACTTTGGATAAGAGAGAAAGAGAGGGAGGCTGAGATCCTTGCAAAAAGAGAGCTAGAGAGGGAGGCTGAGAGCCTTGCAAAGGGAGAGGAGAGCTCAAAAGAAAAATTTGAGGAGAAAGAAAAGAAAGAGAAAGCCGAGTGTGAGAGAAGAAAAGAGATAAAAGAAGCCTCAAAAGAAACTGTTTTAAAAGGCTCAAATGAGAGAGATGTGAGGGTTGAATATGAGGAAAAGAAGAGTTTGTTTGTACTCTTATACAAAGAGGCTTGGTTTAAAGCTAATATTAACCTTTGTCTTTCTAGATGTGATGTGTTTCTTTTGCAGGTTCCTAAAGATGCTTGTCCTAAAGGATTGCCGGTCCTAGAAGAAGATGGATCTATACATGGGGCACCGATTACAATCAAAAGGGAGCATCAGGTTTTAAATTCCTTTTCTATGACTTTAATGCCTAAATTGGATAACATGATGAGTAATTTAAATTCTTACTTTATTGATTTTCATCCACATAAATTACTTATTATGCATACTTTTGAGTTATTGTTTTGGAAGGAACAAATTAATGCTACTTGCATGTTGCTTGATCCGGGAGGAGAAGCTAGAAGCATGAAGCTTGATCTTTTGCGCATCATGATGGGTTCGCAAGGTGAGTACAGTGATCATACCATCGTTGATATTGCTGAATTCTCTCCTATTGACTTTCTAGGTATCGATTCGAGAACGAATCGCTTTGAGGAGGGAGGGAATGATGCAAGTCACCTAGGCGAATTTGGATACTTGAAGAATGATGCACGCCAAGGCGACCATGGAGGATGCAATGGTGTCAAGCATGGAATTTGGATGTATTCCAACAAGATCAAAGTTCATCATCATAAGCTTACTTTCAGAATCAAGTCCAAAATTCGATCTCACAAGAAATTTAAGAAGAGATGGAGATTAAAGCCGAAAACGCGAGGAACTCGCGCGGAAATTCCTGGAGCGCACAGTCTCGGAAATAAATTGATATCTCGAGCTCTAGAACTCGGATTGCTGCAATCTTGGACTCTATGGAAAGATGAGACGAAGATCTACAACTTTTATGTTAAGCCAAGAAGCTGAATCTGCCGCTGTCTTTTCTAAAAGTGAACTTGAAGTTGACGGACAGTTTCTGTCCGAAAATTCAGTTTGTCTTTTTGATATTTGGGTCAAGGCCATGTAATTGGGTTTAATTATTGTGGGCTTTAGTTAATTATTTGGGTTAATTTTGTTGGGTTTATTTGAGTCCAATTTGTTGTTGGATTTAATTAAAATCTAGCCTATTTGGGTAGTCTAAATTCGACACCTAAAAATTTTGTATATTTGGGTTGTCAGTCGACACCTAAAAATACTGGTCGGCACCTAAAAATTCTGAAAAAGTTAAAAACCTATTTTGACTTGGTTTTGGGTTAGTTTAGACGAAATTAGGGTTATGGATTAGTATAAATAGGACCTTTTCTTTTGTTATTTCACACAGACTATTTTGAGAATAAAATTGCCTTTGAGGTTTTTCTTTGATTATGGATTCAATCAAGTTATCGAGAGTGGATTCTCTTGGTTTTATATTAGGGTTTGAATTTATTTATCAAGTTGCTTTGCTTGTGGCGTTTATTCAATTCCTTGTGATTCTAATCCCTTTGTTGCCTATTCCTTAATTGAGTCTAGGAGGTGAAGAATAGAATTGCTAAAACCTATTGTTGTGTATCTACTTCTTTGTTGTCTAATCCGTGCAGAGATTAGGAGGTGAAGGAGACTTGCACGGCGAGTTTGATTGAGATTGACGATCGGGACAATCAGAAAGTTACGGAGGTGGAACTAGTGGATTCTAGGGCTGTTGCCGTATCACTATCTCCGGATTGAATCCAGAAATTCTCTTCAAGCTTTACTTCTATTTTTTGTTCTTAGCTGAGGGACAGGGAGAGAGAGTTAGCGAGAGAGTGGGAATGGAAAGTGTCGGCAGAGTGGGTGGATAAAGAGGAAAGGATAAAAGAACTTTATCATATGAAATTTTGAAAATATCCTTGGCTCATCTACCGATTGCAGCACATACATTTGGTGCTACTCCATAGAAAACGTGACAAATGGCGAAAAAACTAGACGTTGAGTTTTATATATATGTATAGATGTGGCATGTAAAACGAATGAACATAATTTGTATCAGTCAATCATCTTGTGAGACTGATGATACGTGATATTGGAGATGCATCATATAATTAGCAGTGTTTGCAAGTACATATAGGGTACTCATCTTTCAGGTGCCCGTTCCTTGCACATGGGCCCTTGTAAATTAACAATTGGGGCCTGTAGAGCTTTTCAAGTCGTTGGACCTCATGTGAGTGCTGCCCATCTCAATTAAGCCTTCACGTCCCCTTTTTTTTTTATCATCTCTACACCACACAGTTTTTCTTCTTACGGGTTTGAAAACCTGATTGCTCAGTACACCATCTACAATTGGTTTCAACTTTAGGGAGACGGTGAGGAGGACGCAGCTGCCGGCGGTGATAGGAGAACATGCAACGACTCTCACGAGTAACCCCAGGCACGGCGCTGACGGCGGTTTTAACTTCGTTGTACACGCATCCCAAGGCTAGTTTTCAAGGATCTCAAGGAAGGTGGTGAATCCGGGTGCGGATCCGACCAGATCGAGGGAGTCCCGTCGCATTCTCGCCATCTCCAGCAAGGCGGCACCCGCGAGCAGCGGTGGTCGCAATCAACGGCTTCGTTGTGGAGCTCATCCACTCTACATCAGGGCGCGACTTCGAGGATCCTGACTCCGGCGGTGCGGATCTTCCTTCTGCGACAAGTGGAGAAGCTCGCATTAGCTCGTGAGAGTGGCACTAGGTGCGGCGGTGACCCCGAACCACGATCGTTTGGCTTCAGCGAAGGCGTTTCTGACCAGATCCCGTTGGATTTTGTCAAGTCTAACCGGATCTGACCAATTTTGGTGGGAGCTACACGCGGTGGCAGCGTCAGTCGAGCTCGTCGACTCTTGATGGTGCAGACCCCGGCGTATCTCGACCGGTGGCGTGATGCCTCAGCTAACGGGTCTTGCTCAAGCTCGACGGTGACTGGTAGAGAGAGTGTCCTCTCTCTTTGTGTTCTCGGCGATGGATTCCTTCTCCGCGTCAGCTGAAGCTTCAGGCAACGTCGATGTTTGTTAAGCTCACAAACTCGGTGTCGGGTACCTCTCCACGGAGCTGAGCACCCATTGGGTTCTTTTGTTTCAGTGAGTTGATGTGCTTTCGACCCTTGAAGCTCTAGGCTCAGCATCGACGGAAAGGATGGCGGCGGTTATCTGTGCACAACCTGGCCGCGGGAAGCAATTGGGTTCCATTTTCTTGGCTGGTTCCCACAGCTTCCCTTTGTTGTTTGTCTATTTGCATTGATTGTTTGTTGTTGCTATTGTGAACATTGCTAAATCTAGCTATAATAGTGTTATCCTCTTTGGCAGTGTGCGCGTCCTCAGGCAACGGTGGTCAAAAAACTTAACACGTGGTTGTTTGAAGGTTGTAGCGGCAACCAGGATGTGGAAAGGCCTTGTTTATTGCTGTTGTTGAACACATAGGTTCCTATTGTATAGACTACACAGATCCGGTTGTTTTCATGCTGATTTTTCTGATTGATTGACTACTGAGCTCGACTGAATTTTGATTTGTTTGATCCACCAAATCTTGCTGTTTTGCTATTGTTCTTGCTCATCAATGTCCGCATCTAAATCTGCATCTACATCTCCATCAAAAGGATAGCATCTCCATCAAAAGGATCTCGTGGGGAACCTCTCGGGCTCCCACTGTGGTCGCCAACTGATATGGAAAAATATAGAGAGAAAATGGAAATTGTATTATTCCCTCCAATTTACCGTTGATCTTTATATAAATGAGGACTCCATATTTATAGAGCCAAGAGACACTATTGTTCACTTAATGGACAAGTTTTGGTGACCCATGCTTTCCGTGATTTGCTCCATGATTTAAGGAGTTGGTGCATGACTTTTTGAACAAGCCTTGCCTTGTCTTGCTTTAGAAGTCAGATGCCACGTGGTTCCCGTCTGGATTCTTGGATTTCCATGGAGCTTCCTCGGGAAAGCTGTGGGGATTTTCCTTTGAGCTAGTACAGACTGTCTCAAATTGGGCTTCCGGTTTGGGTCCTAGGGCCGTTGTGTAGCTTCCAGGGGAACCCTGAGTCTCGGGAACATCGTGGAGCTTCCCGAGGAACACCTTGGTTAGTATGGGCTCCTTTGTTTGTTCGGTCACATGGGTGATCATGTAGTCCAGTTTATTGGCTCGGGGTTTATCGGGTCCACTAATATTTTGGGCCATATCACAACTAAACATCCGAATTTATGAACATACTTGATAAATATAATGATTTAACCAGGCCTTGCTCACCTCTAGTTTAGATGTCTTCCAGTTTTCGTTAATGATTGATAAGATATCACTTCACATATTATTGATCTAAGGGTTTAAATAGCACTAGTCACATGTCCGTGTTAAAAATGGATTGGATGATGACATATTGAAAAATTTCTATAACATTTTAATATATTTTTAATAAAAAAGTGAAAGAAAATAACACTTCAATTTACCTTTATTTTTGTCGAAGCTTGCCCCCAAGAAATTTTTACATATACTCATAAGAAAGATTTGAGAGAATGAGGGCGAGGTGTGTCAGAATTTCAAGAGTTTGTACTCAATTTTAGAAATTCTAAAAAATGATTTCTTTTAAAAAAGAACCTAGAGATAAAGTCTTTATACTATAGAATTTGAACGGTTTTAAAAACTCCAAGAGACAGTCTTATTACCATGGAATTCTAAGAATTCGTATTTAATTTAAGAATGGAATACTAGAAGTTTTCATATAGCATTTACTAAATAATAAAGAAAGTATTATCATATTAAAATATATCATATCGATTGAGAAAATGTCATGTATACAAATTGCCACGTGGCATAATATTTACTCTCTTCGTAAAAACGGCGAATCTCCGATTTAATATAGAGATATAGGTACTTGGCTAATAACAAGAAAATGACTAACACAAATTCCAGACTCTCTTTTCACTAAATAGAAGGAAAATCGTACCCTCTCTCTTATAGTTTTCTCTCTTTCAATAAAAAATTGAGTATTGATGGCAATGCCTCCAAAAAATTAATTTGTTGGATATTAAGCTACGCTAATTAGTTTGGGTTAAGCCAAAAGTATTGAAGAATTCCAAGATCTCAAGACTCTGACGATTGATATGTTAAAATGTAAATTGATTGTGCATGAGAATCGCCTCTATTTTAAAAAGACAATGGCAAGTGAACAACAACTGTGTGACAACATTGGCAACGAAAATCAAGTACATGCTAAGATTATAGAGAATGGAGTTTGAAGTTCTTGTGGTTCAGAGACATTGGTAAGTTGCGACATGGAAGACAATTTTGATGATGAAGTTAGAAGATTGGGAAGATTTGAGGTGGAAAATTTATCACTACCAAATTACAATCAAGATTCTAAGTTTCATAGTGAATGCTACAGATTGTCCAGAATCATGGTGGAAATATTATTTTCTCAGGAGGAAGAAAAAGAAGAGCTTGTGGTTCAAAAAAATATTTTTTCTTGCTAGGGGAGACAATGAAAATGAACTAGTAGTTGAACAAGTTGAAGAGAAAGTTTGTCCAGATATTTTTTTGTTTAAGGGAGACAAATTGATATAGGATGAACAAGAAGAGGAGAGAAAGTTAGAAGAGGCTGAAGGGAAGGAAGTTGAAGAAATTGATTTTGTCTATGGTGAAAAAATTGATTTTATTAGTGCTAATAAGTTTTTGTCAATTGAGGAAGTGATGAATGTTTTTGGGAGCAACAAAGAATGGGAGAGTATCTTTAGAAGTAGCAAAGGATGGAAGACTACACAAGATTTTTTGGTAAGCAAAATGAAACATGGAATAAGCATTTGAAGCAAAGCATGCAACATGGAAAGGATGTGAAGCTAGAGGTTTGGTTTGACTCAAGCAAGATGTTACTGTTTGAAACAACGTCCAAGCGAGTCACTATAAGAACAATGGCATTGAAGGCACTTGTGATTGATGGCATTGGTTAAAGTTATGTTTGTGTTTGAAAGCTTAGTTTAAGGGATACATTGTTGGATATTAAGTTATGCTAATTAGTTTGGATTTAAAAGTATCTAGGTTATTGGGTTTTAAAAGTCCAAGCCCAGTTCAGTTTAGAAGTCATGTCTTGTCCGTTAAGTTAGAGTATCTATAAATAGGTGTGTCAGAGTTTTATTATTATGTGTAGCAAAATAAGAGTTATGAGTGTGGCTACCGTGAGGGGCACCGAGGCGTCGCCTAGTTTGTTGTGTGTGAGAGTTCAAAATTAAATAATAAAAAGTTTGTGTGCTTGAGGGAATTTTATATTCTACATATTATATTAGAATCAGATCATGAAGAAAAAAACCTTGCTAGGTCCATGTGTTTTGCTTTATTCTTGCTTTATTCTTTCTACTTATGCATAGACCAAGAATAGTTTTTAATCAAAAAAATAACAAAACAAATAGTTATTTAATGCACCATAGACAAGAGTGAGAGAGATGAGTTAAACCGTTGTTAGTCTAAATTTAAAGGTTGGTTAAAAAATCAAGAAAGGAATTTTAATTTTGACAATACTAATATTTTTTTTATTATTGTACATGCTATTGAAAACCCCGTTAGATTAATAAACTTTGATAGGTTGCATTTTATCAAACCATTAACTGGGGGAAAACTAGAAGTTAACAAGACCCAAACCATTCTAGTTTTCCACTTTCATCTCTAATTTTAATAATTCGAAAACTATGTATAATCATAATAAATAAAAAATTAGTAAAAACAAACAATTCTTCATTTTTTCTACAAAATATTAATTTAATTTTTTCATGAATCCAATTTTCTTCTATAAATTCATTGTTAAAAAAAATTATTTTCGTTGTCTTAATAATTGGTCTGTGTTAGCGCCAAGAGTAGCCTGCAAATCGGGGAGAAACAAACGAGACCCAAGTGAGATCCACGCTTGTGGGCTTGGACACCACATAGTAACCCAAAACCTTAGGGCATTGGGTATATGGGCCCTCTCCACTTATATTTCACTCACTTGGTCTCTTTTCATCCGATATGGGACACTTACTCACCACTTGGATACCCAACAATCTCTCCCTAAACTCTAAGTTTTTCCACATCCGGCTTGGGCCTACTCCCCCTACAATAGAAGCCTTCTCTGCGACATCCAACAGCTCGCTCCACAACACCAAGTCCATCGAGCCAAATTTGGAGTCTCGAGCTCGCTCTACGTGAGGCAGCAACCACGGAGCCAAACCATATCGCAAGTCCAATCCGGCCCTAACAAGTGGTAGCGGAGTCGATGGTTCAGCTGGGACGGATTGGACTTGTTATTTTGCGGTGCTTTATTTGTTATCCAACATCTGTTGGAAGTTGCTTTATTTGAAGTTGCTAAAGACAGTGGATGGGATCTTCTACCATTGTTTGTGGCAGTCTCACCTCAAGGCAGTGTGCTTTGTGGGTCTCCGCAAGACCCACAACGACTATTAGGTTGATCTTGCCTTTTTTTGTCTCAGGAAGGGTACCGTTAAGCGAAGCCCTACGTCTGTCGGTAGAGGAGGAAGTGTGTTTCCAACGTTTTTCCGCTGATAGGAAACCTTACGACAGCTATTCGTTGGCGAAGGGGAACGTGGTGGTTGCGGTGGAAGGTCGTGGCCTTGCCTTCTTTTTGTTACGGACTGTTCGGGCCATTGTCATTTGTTTGATATGTTGCTTATCCATATATGCATTTTTGTTGGGTTTCCGGACCCTACCCTCTTTTGCTTTGGGTGGAAATCGTAATGGACGTCTCCTGTGATGCAGATCTAACATTATCAGACGAGGACGAGGACGCAACTACTTCCAGTGAGATAGCTGGTGGTGGACGTGCTCGATCTTCCTCCGGGGGACGCAGTGCTGCTTTGGCTGCTCTTCGGGAACGTGTTTTTACCAAGGCGGCCCCGCCGGAGTCTGAGGGAACCCCTTCCAAGGTTCCTCGTACTTCTTATGGGGACTCCAAGAAGGCTGACAAGAAGGCATGGAAGGCTCCCGAGCGCCGTACTACCAGAAGTTCAGACAAGGGAAAGGGGGTCCCGCCTTCTTCATAGGGTACCGCGACAGATGGCCGTCCTATCTCCATTATGGAGGTGAAGGGCTCGAGTTCCCGGCTCTTTGCGACATTTTGTGCAATCCTCATTGTTAGAACCTATGTCTTCATGGTTCATTCATTACAGGTTTTGATAAATGACAAACCAAGATCATAACCAAGATGAAGCAAAAAGAAATCAAGCAAACAAGCACTCAACCAAAGTGATCAAGTACTCAAGTGAAGATATGATCAAGAGTTGAAGTGCAAAGAAGAGCAAGAGAAGTTAGGACCTATTTGTACAAGGT
>JAKUCV010005892.1:21496-33134 GCA_028386065.3 Turnera subulata | reverse complement strand
AAGATTTGTCAAGATGATTCATATTGAAATTCATGACAAATTGGCTGTAACTATCCGGCAACGATTGCAGGACTAGATCAACAGCCAACTCCTTTTGCAAAGGAAAACCTAGACCCTCAAGGCTCTCAATGTATCCAATCATTTTGAGCACATGAGGTCTCACCGGTGATGACTCAGCCATCTTGCATTGGAACAATGCTTTAGAGGTCTCATACCTCTCATGCCTAGCTTGCTCTTCAAAAAGCATTTTCAGATGTTCGATCATATCGAATGCACCCAAGTTCTCATGTTGCTTCCGATGCTCAGAGTCCATACTAACAAGCATAAGGCATACTGCATCTAATGCATCATCAAGGTGCTTCTTGTAAGCATCCCTTTCTGCCCTTGGAGCACTAGGCGCCGGTTCATTTGGAACAGGCCCTTCAAGGACATACAACTTCTTTTCTTGTTTGAGGACTATCCTCAAGTTGCGATACCATTTTAGGAAGTTATTGCCATTCAACTTTTCCTTCTCAAGGACAGATCGGAGTGACATTGTGCTAGTGTTTTGTGCCATGAAAATTCTACAACAATGTTCAGCTTACACAAATAAGAGTCATGCATACAAAATCATTTAACAAGAAATTCTATTAAATGATGCTCCTACTATATAAATCAAGACAATCATATATGTAGGCCAAGACCCATATTTCACTACTAGATAAGTCAGCTTTGGCTGATCGCTTACTTCATAGTTATTTAGGTAGACAACTCTTGTCAATTACATCTCATGTAACTCTTGGATAGTTGAGTGAACAACACTTGTTATTGTCTATCTCATAGACTTAGCTCAACTCCTTGCCTCTAAGTCCTTAATCCTATTAAGATGACCTAGTTAAGTTCAACACCATAATAAGCAGTTCCGATATTACAATTATCGCGTCGCACCTTGCTAGGAAAAACATTGGCACCTTGCTTTGGTAAAACCTACCAAATGTTGATCTAAGCAATGATGAGTGCTTATCATGGAAGGCAACACAAGAAGAACTTAATATTTTCATCAACATATTATTCCATTTCATTACATGCATGTTCCATTTCATTACATGCACTTGTTCTTGTCTTTCTAATAGACTTAGCTCAACTCTTTGCCTCTAAGTCCTCAATCCTATTGAGATGACCTAGTTAAGTCCAAACCCACAATAAGCAGTTCAGATATTACAATTATCTCGTCGCACCTTGCTAGGATAAACATTGGCACCTTGCTTTGGCAAAACCTACCAAGTGTTGATCTAAGCAATGATGAGTGCTTATCATGGAAGGCAACTAAGAACTTAATATTTAACATCTTGCTAGGATAAATATTGGCACTTTGCTTTCGCAAACCTACCAAATGTTGATTTAAGCATAGATGAGTGCTTGTCAACAAATTGTTTCCAAAACATGCATGTGATCATATATCACATATACAATCATTTATAATCAATACCAAGCTATATGACATGATTATAAAAGGATAAACATGCTAACAAGCAATCAACATGTTGTTCATATATCAATAAGATGATAAGAACATGTTATCTAGCATGCATAACTTGAAACTCCTTGGCAGAACCTTCAAAACATCGATGTTGACACTTAAACATTGATGTTTGAAGTTTCTGAACTCCAGAACATCGATGTTTAATTAAACATCGATGTTTAAAGTTTTCGGAACCAGAACATCGATATTTAACACTTAAACATCGATGTTTAAAGTTTCTGGAACCAGAACATCGATGTTTAACACTTAAACATCGATGTTTAAAGTTTATGGAACTCCAAATCATTGGCCGAATGCTCAGAACATCGATATTTGAACAGTGAACATCGATGTTTGAACAGTGTTTCTGCAAAAACACCTTGAAATGCAATCGGTCAAGAGAACATCGATGTTTAAACATAAACATCGATGTTTGAACATAAACATCGATGTTTGAACCCCTCGGCGGACTACAGACCAAAGAGAACATCAATGTTTAACCATTAAACATTTTTGTCCACTCGACCGAAGAGAACATCAATGTTTACCCATAAACATCGATGTTATGCCCCTTTATCTAACTCATTTAACTTTCTGCCAGAAGTACAAATTGATTGCTATCATATACCAATCAAGTACTTGTTGTCAAACACCTTTGACAGAACCAACTTCAACATATCACATATATGACAATCATAAAGATCTAGTTTAAGCATACTATCAACATAAGCATAATAAACCATGATCATGTTATGTTGCTTATATAATCATGATCAAGCCACATCACATATAGCATATCATACATAAAAACAACTTATTCAGTTTAGTGTTTCACAAGAGGCTCCGCTACCACTGTAAGTAACTGGGCATGCAAACATTGACAATCAAAATGCGCAGCGGAAAGTCCGGAACTAATGGAGGATCCATGTGAAGCGGGGTAAACCGAATTACAAGACATTCGTACCTGAATCGGTTGAGATCTTTCACCCAACTGTTATGCCGAATCAGCTAGAGCCGGACAGAAATCCCGCCCCTCTACGGTATCCACACGAACCGTCAATCTCTGGTCGAAAACATTTTATGATCTCCAACCCAAGCACTCCCGAACCATGGTGCTAGCTACGGATTTCCGGGAGCTATGTGTGTTTTGCGTTCTTCTGCCTATCTCAAAGAAGGAAGAGGGTGAGTGTGTATTCTTCAAGCTCTGAAAAATTCAGACTCAAGGGAGAGAGGGATCAAGAGTATTCTGATTACTCAACCCCATTAGTGTATAGAATAGTGGAGTTAATGGCCAACATAGTGGTCCATCAACCAACATGATTAAGACACCATCATAATGTAGTCTAATCATGTCTCCACTAAGCCTAATGGGATTACACATCACAACACTCAAGTTTGGTTCAATAATTCTGACAATTAGTGAACCAAACCAGCCCAAAACGACCCTGGTCCAACCACAGTCCAACCACAGTCCAGCCACGGTTCAACCATCTGCTCGAATCAACGATTCTATGTGTGTGACCCTGTAGGCACTTGTAACGTTTGGCAATAATTATAAAATCTCATTTTACAATTATAAGTAAAGAGCGGCGTCTAGCAACACATCATTGCTACCCAAACGACAAGATCAGTACTGATTCAATATGCCTCGGAAACATGTCATCGTCCTTTCGTCCCATTATCAAGATTAAACACGAGACATGGAAAACGTCAATCTCGTATATGTTTAATCTTAGTTTCTTGATCCTCGAGTTAACTGAGTAAAACGGATACTCATGATATCACCATATCACATAATCCGAGCGTGGCCACGCATTTAACAGTTCAACTCTATCAAGAGGCCATCTGATAATATACCCGTTATATGGGTTGGACGAATCCCATCTCGATCAATCAAAACCCACTACACATTATATCATATACCCAATGATTACCCTTAAGTCCACTCAGTTACGAATGACCAGGAATAATATCAAAGTATACGACTCATATGTTTTGATGATCTCAGGTCTAAGGACAATACATATAAGAACCACTAATGACAATCATATAACGTTCCATGTAGGGTTCTTATGTGGGTCGGTCCAGTCCACAAGTTCTCTAACTTGTACCCGTATGTAGAATTCATATCTCATATAATTCTCAACATATGCTAGTCTTTATTTATTATTACAACCCATCCATAATAATAATCGAATAGAGACATTTAAGAATATATCAAATATATTCTAGGGCTATAAATATGTGCAAGTGTTTATCTCATAAACATATTTATTGGAACAACCTTAATGTATATACATGACTATATACGATCATCCATTGATTGGCTTTTGGGCACATTACTAACAATAATGACCAATAAGGAAGATGAAGACAGTCTCGGGGCGGGAGATGAGACAATAACGATTGAAGTCCAACATGATGACCCGAAGGAAACCGTCACTATGGTCCTACGAAGAAAGCTCGTGTACCTGGATAAGATTGAATGGGTGATGAAGGAGGATGCTTAGAACAGCTAATGGGGGATGAGAAGTCTTAGGGGTTGCAAAATGTCGAGTCTGTTTTCCTTATGCTCTCAAAATAAAAAAAAAAAGTTGAAGCCTATCCATGTTAACTTCACCTCGAAGAGTCAATGTTGTTTGTCTTTTATTGGTGTCTTTTGCTTAACATTCATGTAATGGATGTTCTCATCCCCCTCATTTATGGAGTTGATGTCTTAAGTCTTATCAGAATTTATCAACTTAGTTTAGGAACCATAAGTTGAACTACGGAGACCTGATCCAGTAAATCAAATCTATTTCGAATCAAGTGCTTTTTCTAAGAGTAATAAGCCTGGCTTGTGAGGTCATTTCTCCAAAAAAAAAAAAAAAGGGGGGGGAAAAGAAAAAAAGAGAAAAGAAAAGGAAGAAAAAAAAGAAGAAAAAAAGAAATGAAAAAAAAGGAAAAAAGGAATGTGTACCTTACAACCAACGTGCCATTTAAAATTTCTAGGGAAAAGCACTTCTATTTGATTCGACAAATGATGAACACTATTTTTTACTGGTACGTAGGTAACTCTATCAAAGAGCCCGGTCTGAATGATGTTTGGTTCCTAAGCTAAGTTGGTAAAAGATGATAGGATTTAGGTTTGGATTCCACCTATTGAAGAGATCTCCTCCAATGCTCAAGAGTAGTGTCCCTGGTTATGTTGTTAAGTCGAGGAAGGACCAAAATCGAGCCATCACCAGAAAAGTATCACCACGACATAAAAAGACTTGGAACTCGCCATCATCTGGGTAAGTTTTGACCACCATCCTCGGAGGAAGAAAGTAAAAGAAAACGGAGAAAGAGAGGAGGATTAGTCCGCTAGATTGAAAACCCGAAAGGGCGATCTAGGCAAAAGTTAGGACATGCCTGCTAGGTTGAAAACCCGAAAGGGCGGCCTAGGCAAAAGTGAAGGCCAAATGGTGTTTGGGGAAACTCAGGGCATGGTCATGTTCATGGAAATCTTTGCTTGAAATGATTCTCATTGATAAACCCAACGAAGAGAAGTAGATGTCTTGTGTGACCTTGTCCAAATCTTTCGAACCTAATACCTGACCTATCCTAGTACCCATGGCACACGATTCGACAGTCTTTTAAATTGCATACATAGTTGCATTTCGAGAGTAGGAGAAATAAACATGCATTCATAAAGAGTAATCCCATCCAGATACTTGAGTCTAGAACTTAAGACACATGCATACAAAAGAAAGGATAGTCCATCAAAGTACATGCATCTAGAAGATAGGACATACATGCATCAATCAAGACTGTCTCTTCTTACTTCGAGTTTGGCGAACCGACCTAGTACGCCCCTGTATGGTATCCTCGGAATCACCCGAGGAAGGATCAGTAGGATGGGGAATTAGTCGAGGGGCAAAAGATGGTACCGAAGGCCCAGAAGGACGGGGATCTCTGGAAGACGGCTCGGGGCGAGCACATCCCCCCTCTCTCACACAGGAAGTCAACTCTCGTGCCCGGATGGCCTGGGCCGTCAGGGTCGCCTTGGTCTGTCCAAACAGTGTCCAAAGTCGAGAGACTTCAGTAGCCGAAACTTTGATGAGAAGGACCGGTACTAGCCACCGACCCACCTGCCTCTGGGGTAGTCAAGGGAGGCATCAGAAATTCACTAACAAAGGATGAATAGTCGCCTGGTAAGGCCAAGTCATCGGCATGCCAATCCAAACGATCACCTTCAGGGGCCTCACCCCTCTCATTGATGTCCCGCATGGAGATTGGAGGGTCATGTGGTATGCATGGGAGCTAAATGGTCTACGCACATAAACGATCCCCGAGGTACCACACCCTCATATCAGGATATCCTATCAAGCATCGACAGTGATCCATCACTAGAGTCATGGAGTCAATCTTCTCCAATATGTCCTGGTAAGCCGCGAAAGGAGAAAATTGGATCTGCCAATAAGTGTTCGGTAAGACAATACTACAAAAAGGGTTTTTCGGGGAACAAGAGATAAGGGAGAAAATGTACCTTGCCCGACATGGCAACCTGGTCTATGTAGTGACGGGCCCGTACTCGGTCGTGGGCATTACTTCTAGTCCCACGGCTCGATGAGCCCAAACGGAGAGAAACTGGCCATGACTTCTCATCAGCTGGCAGCTTCGGAGCGGACAGTCCAAATACTCGACCCCACACCTACCAAGGTTACCCAAGTAAGTAAGGAGATGAAGAGGCAAACACGTATGATAAAAGAGACAAAGGCAAAAAGACATACTTCCCAAATCCAGGCTGAACCATAGAAGTGCTTGGCAGCAATCCGGGAAAAGTTGCACATCTCTCGGTAGGCATTCGCGAAACACGCTAAGGCCCAATCGATCCGCGGTCCGTCCAAGTGTACTAGCGATGCCAATAAATCGCACCGAACCCGTTTACTACCGGAAGCAAAGAGGGATCTACTCATGCTCACCAATATCAAGCCTTGGGCTGTCTGCTCTGTTGTCCCAGAATACTAAGGACCCAGCAAGGCATTTTGTAGCCACGTAGGAGACATCACATGTGCGGACCCAGTTCGGGACAAATCTCACTAGCTCCTGAAAACGATCGATGCCTAACTGTTAGCCAAAGATGACTGGATCGCCTTGGAACAATAATCCAGTGATGTGGGTAAAATCCGAAGGAGTCATGGTCATCTCACCACAAGCAAAGTGGAAGGTATTGGTGGTATCCCACCACCTCTCACCCAGGGCTGATACAGCCTGTAGGTCAACTCTGTCTCCTCGAAAAGTGCAAAAGAAGTCCCATAACCCAACCCTCTCAAAAATTTCCCGAACAGGCCTATCCTTCCTCACATGCTCAAGGATGAGATGGCGAGCGTTAGCCCCGGAATGATTTCACTGCCTATCCTTCAAATCCTTTGTAGAGGTGCCCAAAGAAGTCATTGCTAACGCCAATCCGGGTTCACCAAGATCAAACCAAGACCACACACATCAAGACATGCATCATAAGGATAGGATTACACGCTTACATCATGCATACCAACATCATAGCAAAGTTTTATTTGCGGGTCAAAACACAAGAAAATCACAAAAATTTGCCCCGGCAAAGTTCGAAATTGGCCAAAATTGGGACAAGCCCATTAATACCCAGTCACCCAACATCAATTCCACGCATTCATAATATAAAGACAACATCAGAATCACTCACAATCCCCTAAATTCGCCAAGAACCCTAAACACCCAATTTGGGCAAAACTTCAATTCGTGATTTCTTGTGTCTAATCCATGAAATAAATGTAGGGGCAAGCATCATAAGCATCCTACGGACATTCTCAAGCATTCAAACATACCATGCATTGCATAAATTCGAATTCTAAAGGTAAGAGGGAATAAACTCGAAAAATTAATCAAAACTTAAATTCAAGAAATTTTTGGGTTTAGAAATCACATACCTGAACTTTGTGGAGTTGGGACGAGAAGTGCCTACTAGGAGATTTCAACAATAGACGTGGATTCTCCTCTGTGTTAGATTTGGGACGATATTTCTTCATTGTCTCTTCTCGCGATTTGGAAGGATTTGATGATGATGATGCCATGGATGAGGACTGAGAGGAATGGAGAAATGATTTAGAGTGTTTTGAGAATAAGGGAGGGAGAGAAAATTGAGAGGATTCGGGATTTAGAGTGTATGAATGAGGAATGAGGGGAGAGAGAGAATAAAAGGGGTTTTCAAACCCAAAATAAGGCTGGCGGACATCACGAGAAGACCGCCAAGCCGTGGCGGTCATCCCCACATGGCCGTCGGGCGGTGGCGGACCTCCTCACATGACCGCCACCCTTGTTTTGGGGTCCTATTTCGATTTTTGCGGCCCCGCGCCCAGAACGGCCTTCCTACTGAGATAAAACCCTGTATGCATATTTTTTAGTCCCGAATAATGAGATACATTGTTTGAATTAATCATTTTTTATATTCATTGTCTCGATTCCCTGAAAATTCTAAATTGAGAGCACGATTCCCATTGGCTTTGGAAAACCAGTACTAAGGGCTCACCAGAACCTCATCTCTAAGACCATGACGAGATGCTAGGGGCATCACACCCCACTTTTGATTTGGATGTCTAAAAGGGCACAACATTAGGTCCAGTAAGCAGGGGCGTGAGACCCAGTCAACCCGACCATGAGGAAACATCCTTCTTAATACTGTGAGGTTGCGAGGTGACCAGAAACACTAGGATGATTTCAGAAACACATCCAACCCTAACCCGAAAATGAGAGAATACCCAGAGAGGAGTGAACCCAAAGCCAGGGTGCTAGTATCCACAAGCTGCGAGATGATGAAGGTGAGATAAACCGAGTAAGAGTAAATCCTGAAGGGAGTGAGTTCAACTATGAGACGAGAGAGAGACCAATGGCAAGCAAATCAAATTCCGGGACTCAGCTCCCGCGATCTGAGAAATGAGAAGGACCTAATTAGAGACAAAATTGATAAGACTTTGAGACACCAGAAGGTGAGATACCCAGAGCCCAAGACCCAGTCTTTGCAACCAAAAGGATGAGAGAACCCAAGCCAGGTTCCAGCTCCAGCAAATCGCAAGACGATAGAAGATCTCAAGAGTAGATCCAGGCATGAGGGAAATCAGTAAGCCAAAGGGCTGACCCTTGCAAACTTTGAGATGAGTCGACATTGAGACATATAAGCCAGAAGCTGGGGACCCCAGTTTTCGCAAGCCAGGGGATGAAGAGAATAAGACCAAAGCCGTGTACCCGGTACATGCAAAACCACATTTTGGGATGAGATGATTCCCAAGTCGAAACCCAGCTGACAAGGATAGGAGTATTCCTTGTCCACAACCCGATAGATGAGACGATTCTATCACCTCATCCCGAGACTTGGGATGAGATGATTCCCAAGTGAAAACCCAGCTGACAAGGGTGGGAGTATTCCTTGTCGACAACCTAATAGATGAAATGATTCTATCACCTCGGGATGAGATGATTCCCAAGTCAAAACCCAGCTGACAAGGGTGGGAGCATTCCTTGTCGACAACCCGATAGATGAGATGATTCTATCACCCCGGGATGAGATGATTCCCGAGACTTTGGATGAGATGATTCCCAAGTCGAAACCCAACTGAAAAGGATGGGAGTATTTCTTGTCGACAACCCGATAGATGAGATTATTCTATCACCTCAGGATGAGATGATTCCTGAGACTTGGGATGAGATGATTCCCATGTCGAAATCCAGCTGACAAGGATGGGAGTATTCCTTGTCGACAACCCGATAGATGAGATGATTCTATCGCCCTGGGATGAGATGATTCCCAGAATTCGAGGGCCCGTCCCTCAAAAGTTCAGGATGAGATGATTCCTGGAGAGGAGCAGGGGATGCTCCAAAACTTGACACACACTACAGATTCATCATTCAAATTTGGTGGATTCCTATCTTACGTTGTTTCGTCCTTGGTTCCTAAGGACTCATCAACGAGGGGCATCTGTGAACACCCAAATTTGACCTACGAATGTTTTGCTAAACTTAGATTCCAAATATGCTTAACTTGAGGTTAATGAGATGATTTGATTTCAAGCTAAGGCATGATAAGAATTTAATTAATGTATTTTTGGTAATCTAAACCTTTGGGCATCCAAACTTTAGGACTAATTAGATGATTTAATCTTAGGGTAAAACATATAATAAGGTTTATTTACATTAAGATACATTTTATTTCATTGCTTAGACTCTTTTAGTTGTTTTTAATCAAATTACATGATGATTCATTTTTGGGTTAGGAATGGGTTTAAGGGTCCAAGTAAATGGACTCTCCAGAGTTTACCCAGCCCATTAACACATTTCTTGCAGATTAATTTTAGCTCTGATTTTCGTAGAAAATCAGAGTTAAAATTATCATTTATGTAGAAATGTTGTTTTTGGCTTGATTTAGTATGAAATAGGCATTAAGGTGTAATTAATCTGTTATGGAATGATTTAGGGGGAGTGGTAATTAAGTAATTAAGTGATTCTGGGTTAATTAGGGGTTAATTACACGGTAGGATCAAATCAGGGCTGAATTAGGGGATTGGGGGTCCGAAACTATAAAGAACGGGTCACACGCGGGCAACCGGCAGTCATCTCGAGACGACCGCCAGGTGCTGGCGGGCATCCACTCAAGACCGCGGGCACTGTAAGTTTCCCTAGAGCTATTATGACACTCATAACAAGCAGAATATGCAGCAGAAACAGGGAAACTTAACCAAGAACTAAGTGAAGCATGCATAAACCGTATAACAAAATTTACATACCTTGTTCGGTTGAGGTCTTTCACCCAACTGTAGAACAGAATCAGCTAGAGCCAGACAAAAGCCTCGCCCCTCTACGGTATCCACACGAACCGTGACCGGCTTGGAATCGTCGCACGAATCCAATCCCGAGCTCACCCGAACTGATGTGCTAGCAACAAGAAGCGGGTGCTTGTGTTTGTGGTGTTTGTGTTCTTCTTTCTTTCACAAAGAATGAAGAGAGTGATGTGTATGTTCTGAAACTCTCAAGGACTCCAAGACCCTCTCAAGCTCTGAATTTTCAGACACACAAACATTGATGGAAAGACCCTTGCATAATCAGATTATGCCTTTCCTTTCCAACTCACTAAAGTGGAAGACAAGGTGGCCAACACCTTTGGCCAACTAGATTAGGAATCTTATGATAATGTCCACCACTTAGCAACAATTTAATACACATCACATGGCACTTAGTGTGGCTCAATTATTCTGACAATAAGTGAACCAACCAGCCCAAAACGATCTGGTCCAACCACGGTCCAACCACACCCGGTCCAACCATGGTCCAACCACGGTTCAACCACCTGCTCGAATCAACGGTTCTATGTGTGTGACTCTGTAGGCACTTGTAACGTCAGGCAATAATCGAAAAATCTCATTTTTATAATTATAAGCAAAGAGCGGCGTCTAGCAACACATCATTGCTACCCGAACGACAAGATCAGTACTGATTCTCTATGCCTCGGAATATGTCATCGTCCTATCGTCCCATTATCAAGATTAAACCGAGACATGGAATATGTCAATCTCGTATATGTTTAATCTATGTTTCTTGATCCCCGAGTTAACTGTATAAAACGGATATCCGTGATATCACCATATCACCTAATCCGAGCATGCCATGCATTTAACAGTTCAACTTTATCAAGAAACCATATGATAATATACCTGTTATATGGGTCAAACGAATCCCGTCTTGATCAATCAAAACCCACTACATACTCGTCATATACCCAATGATTACCCTTATATCCACCCAGTTACGGATGGCTAGGAATAATATCAAAGTACATGATTCATATGTTGGATACCTTGACGATCTCAGGTCGGAGGACAATACATCTATAAGAAACACTAATGACATACATATAACGTTCCATGTAGTGTTCTTATGTGGGTCGGTCCAGTCCACAAGTTCTCCAACTTGTACCCGTATGTAGAATTCATATCACATATGCAATTCTCAACATACGCTAGTCTTAATTTATTATTACAACCCATCCGTAATAATAATCGACTAGGGACATTTAAGAATATGAAATATTCTAGGGTTATAAGTATGTGCAAGCGTTTATCTCATAAACGATACTTATTGGAATAACCTTAA
>JAKUCV010005892.1:0-13694 GCA_028386065.3 Turnera subulata | reverse complement strand
ACGCTAGTCTTAATTTATTATTACAACCCATCCGTAATAATAATCGACTAGGGACATTTAAGAATATGAAATATTCTAGGGTTATAAGTATGTGCAAGCGTTTATCTCATAAACGATACTTATTGGAATAACCTTAATGTGTATACATGACTACAAATAATCATCCATGATTGGCTTTTGGGCATATTACACTAACAGGCACTGGCGGTCAAGCCGTGGATGACCGCCGACAGCGGCAGTCATGTTCTCCCAGATTCGCCCAAATCTCCGATTTTGTTTCTAATTTCGATCCTACGCGGTTTTGGACCAGATTTTCGGGCATAATCTTCGCCATTAAGCAGGTCCACACCCCTAGGCATCCAGAGCACTATAAGTAGGAACCCTCAAAACATTTCAGGGGATCACACATTTCTCTCATATACACACCTATAAGCCTTGAGTGCTTGGAGAAACTCTACTTCTCCAAGCCTAAGAAATACATTCTTTAGGCAGAAACTCTGGAGGAATTTCGTGGGAGGCTTTAGCAATAGTCCAACAAGGAGAGGTCAAGAAGAGGATCAACCATAGAGCTTAGAAGCAGAAACAAGGTGGGTGTAGAACTTAATCCATTTTAAGGAGCTAGAGGAGGGCTACAAGAAGTAACACTAAACCTTCTTTTTTATTAATTCTCTGCAGATTATATGCTAATGTTGTTGATGATGTAAGTGACCGATTTGTGCAAATGTTTAGAACTACATGGCTTTGACCCCGATCACTCGGGTACGTAGGTAGTCTCGATCTTACGACGGGATGCAAGCCAAATCTTCTTCTTCTCCCCTTCTCTTTATTTTCCATATATGCACACTTGCACCAGGCACACTTGCATTTTATAATTGCACATAGTCTCGACCCAACACGGATGGGTGCCTAACACCTTCCCATCTGTGACGAACCCCCGATCCCATAACTTTGGTTCGCCATGACCATGTAGCCTAAAGGAGTCATATTAAGGTTTTTCCCAAGTTTGATCCTTAATAAAACTTGGGTGGCGACTTCAATGTTATGGGATTGACCCCAAGGATGAAGGTGAAAGGATTAGGTGAATAGGCTCAAGTGAGTTTGGGTCGGGTATTCACAGATACCGGTCATTCATTAACCTTAAGATGTTCACATAACCACATCTGGAGTAGCATTGAAGAGCCACTAATCGGTCCGTTCAAGTCATCCGTGAGAGCATCCAATGCATTTAGGGTCTCACCCACTACAAGAGGAACAATGCTATTTCCTTTGTATAGTTGTTCTACATATTCCCCAATGATAATGTGACCCATGCCAGGACGGGTTTTGAGCAAGAATTCACTTACCATGAAAAAGGATAGGACCCACTTCCTCCTCTCTCTCCATTTTCTTCCAAGAGTCGCTTCTCCATTTGCATGATATGAGGTAACCAACGGCTCCAAATCGATGAATTCTTCGTCTATCAAGAGAGCTTCCATTCGTCCCTCGGGTAGGGAGAGATAAGAACCTAATCTCTTCTTATATGGAGCACTACAAGATGCAGCAACATTCTTCCTCTTCTTTATCTCCCTAGTGAGTTGATCTTTGGTGTCTCCGGTCGTTGTTCCAAGAAAAGATTCAAACTCTTCAATCATTGGACAAAGCTCTATCATGTCCTTCCCAAAGCGAAAAACATGGTTCTCCCTATCCCAGAACGTGGCTGCAGCTCTTATCAACTTCGGTTGCACTCGAACAAACCTCAGGTTAAACAATCTCTTCAAATCCAAGATATCATATTGGATGGCTTTGGAGATGCTCTTCATCCAAGCTTGCACTCTAGCATGAAAATTGTTACCCATGATGTTCTAGCACTCAAATCTCTGCTTTCAGGTGTTTATGGACGTCCTCAGAAGCCTCAAATCACTTTTATAGGGGTTTGAAGTCGGTTTACCCCCACTCCTATCAAGAATTGGACTCCAAACCCGAGTTGGACCCGGAATAGGCCCAGATGACCGCCCTTGCCAGCGGACAAGCCGACTTGACAGTCGGCAGGTGGCGGTCAAGCAGCCATGACCGCTGGGAGCACAGATGAATGCCGGCACTTCCTGATAGCACTATTTGTCTTCCTTTTTGTACTATTCAATTCACATTGTCTGATGCTTTTCCTTTTCAAAAATTATGACTTGACTAGGGGCAAATCTTATTTCCCTTTTATGCATGGGGCTCGGCACAACCCCGAAACATCGTATAAACAAACTCTTTTGGATCCACCTTGGCAAAGTGTTCAAAACATGTTGAAACAAGACATTTAATGTCCTAACAAATTTCTTCTAAAGAGCAACGACACAAGGCAACTATCGTATGTCCAACACCTGTTTTCCAAGAAATAATTATTGCATCCTTCGCACGATTTCGTCATAGCATCTTACGCATGATTTTGATCTTATGTTCTCATTAAATGGTCATCTGCATCTTTCGCGTGACATCTTATCTTCTTCAAGCTTTAGCCATTGCATCCCCCGCGTGGTTCCATCATTGCAGCCTTCGCGTGACATCTTATTATCAAGCTTTAGCCATTGCACCTTTTCGCGTGGTCCCGTCAATGCGGCCTTCTGTGACTTCTTATTATCAAGCTTGAGCCATTACACCTTTTTACGTGGTCTCGTCATTGCATCCTCCGCATGACATCTCTATTTTCAAGAATTAATCAACGCATCCTTCGCATGATCCCGTCATTACATCTCTCGTGTGACATCTCATCATTGATTGAGTTGTGTGCATCCATCGCTTGTTCGTATTTTCATTACAACCCTAGTGGAAGAAACCTCAAGCAAACATTTTTGGTAAGCAGCATCTCCATGATTATTTCTCTCTAAATTTGTGTGTTCTATTACGTTGATTCGTCTTCATATTCATAAACTCTCATCAACGAGGGGCATCTGTGAACACTCAAATTTAGCCTTCTATTGAATTATTATTGTGTTTTGGAGCCCATGGTTGACTATACTAATTTTTGGACTTTAATTTGCTTTAGAAACTCAATATATAAATTAATGGACTATTCATATTATTAGGCCCAGGCTTAGCACGAAATTTCTGACTTATTTCCCTCTGATTTTTGTAGATTAGAGGCCCAATTTAAGTTGGTTTAATATTTTGTCTATTTTATGGGTAAAAGAGGAATAATTTGAAATCCTTAGAGTGTAGATTAAGTAATTGGATTAGTATGGAAATAATGTTGAGTTTTCCTCAAGAATAGGGAGATTTTCTGGTCTGAGAATCCATACTTTGCGTGCAAGAATCGATTTGGGGTCAAAATAAGGAAAATCGGGCCAAAATAGGAAAAATCATGAACAGTAGCCGACCTGCCTGCGGTCATCTTGGCATGACCGCCACCTGCCGGCGGTCATCGCGACATGACCGCCACCAGCCGGCGGTCATGTGTTCCAGTTTCGGTAACCTTTTATACTTTTCCTCTATTTTGATCTCTACCCTCAGCCATTGGATTTAGGGGTTTAATCTCGATGTTAGGATTAAAACCACGCCCCTCCAGACCCTGAACGCTATAAATACAACCCTCTAAACATGTTTTGAGGGGGGTTTTTTTTTAGGAAGCTTAAGGCTTGGGAAAACTCTACTACTTTTCTCCCAATTCAATTTCTTAGCTTTTCTCTATTGGATTTCACGTGGGTTGCTATTTAGTGTTGTTTTTATAGCAGTTCCAGACGTAATCAAAGTGGAATTAAGGAGTGGAAGGAGGGTAGAAGCGACCTACAACCCTCAAACGCGAAGAACACACACTTGGTGGTAACCCGATTTCTGTCCCTTTTAATTCTCTATGTGATTGCAATTTTGCTGTGATTATATTTACTGACATGTTTTCTTGATTGTTGATTCTGACTCAAGAACTACGTGAGCTTTGAACCCAACCGGGATACGTAGGATGTCTCTAGTGGTGGAAACGCAAGCTCAATTATTTCTTCCACTTTTCTTCTTTCCCTTTTATTTCGATTTATTTATATATATATTGTTGATTGTTTGCTTGCTGGAATTCTTGTTTTCACACACGCACACATGCACCAAGACACAAGTATTCGCTTAAATTGCATATTATTTCGCCAAAACGTGGATAGGGTGCCTCATACCTTCCTATCTATAACGAACCCCCGAGTCTGGCGTCTTTGGTTAGCGAATCGGTTGATATTTTGGGCATAAGGAGTTATCTTTGGTTTTTCTTGAGTTTTTCCATTCTAATAAAACTTGGGTGGCAACTCCATCGATCACAGGTGACGAGGCCGAAAGGAAATTCTGTCCGGGTCCTCACAGTCGGCCTAACAGCCATGGGAGCTGATGACCACCACCACTCGGCGGTTTTGGGTGGACGACCGCCAGGCGTGGCGGTCTTCACGCCATAACCGCTCGGGCCTGCGGTTGTAGCTTCCTGGATGTTTCCTTTTTGGTTTTGGACTTGGAGTTTAGGATTTTCATGAATTCCACCGCCCCAGAACACCATAAATAGACCTTTGAGTACCCATAAACCCCCATAACTCATAAAAACACATCCCAAACACATCTAGGGCAATCATGAGTGAGAACTACCATGCTAAGGTGCTTCGGTGGATGGCGAGTGTTCCTCCCGTGTGTCGTATAGACTTCGCGATGCTAGGGTTGTGCAGAATATTCAAGCTCCGTGGCGTGGTGATAAATGAAAGTCTGATTCGTGCTGCTTTCAAATTTTGGGACAAGAGTCACCGTGTATTCCGCTTTGGCCAAGACATGATAGAGCTGAGTCCAACTATTGAAGACCGCCAGGCCTTGGCAGTCAAGAGATCCTGGTTTGGAAACTTTTTTCTGCAGTGAGCATAGCCCACTTAATTAACGATTCCAGGAGGTCCAGAGACCCAATTAATGTGAAACTAGTTGGAGATGAAACTGGACTCTTAGGGCTTTCTCTGGATATAAAGTTCATAATTTTTGGCCTAGTGGATTAAGAGCAGTAATTATTTAAATTTGCCCAACCGCGCAGAAATTTAGCACCGACCCAGACCCAATATTTTTACGATAACTTGAGCAAAAAAAGTCCAAATCAGGAGAACTTTATATGGAGAGAAAGCTAAGAGAAATATCTAGAACTTTGTAGAAGGTCACAAAGTCTCATTTCGTCTTCTACAAGTCGGAATTTGGCGTGCAATGTACAGGTTAGAAAACAAGAAAAATCCGACTTGGAGGTCAAGTTAAAGATTTTATTTCCAATTCGATCTAGGAGCAGTCAACCATTGGATCTAGGGATTCAATCCCTACCCTAGGATTAGAGTGGACATTCAGGCACCTTGAGTACTATAAATAGGACCCCTTATTCACCCTCAAAGATAGAATTTTCTCTCTTCCCCCTCTATACACACATAAGCTAGCTGCTTGGAAAACTTCTTTGATTCCAAGCTTAGGAACCCTTTCAAGCGTCAAAATTCTGGAGGTACTTCGTGGAGAGGAGTAGCAAGGAGCCAGTAGCAGCAGGAGATCAAGAAGAGAAGAGAAAGGAGGCGGGTCCAAGCAAACCGTTGGAGAAGAAGTGTTAAACCCGAGAGGAAGGTTCCAGTGGAGGCAGTCTCAGTATTTTGGCGATATCTAGAGTTGTAGATGTCAGTTTGTTGCGATCTTGGTGTCCCTGGAAGGCTAAGAAGTAGTCTACAATTTTGCTGTAAAGCTAGAACTCGAACTCGAGCTCAATCGAGCTTCACTTTTTGGGCTTGAGCTCGAGCTCGATCCTGATAAATTATCCTACAACTCGAGCTCGGCCCAATACAGCTCGATAAGGCAGACTCACAACAACTAAATTCGTGACTGAAAATCAATTGAAAAACCAAGTAATGATGACTCCAAATTCTCAAAATACATTCGAGGCACATGATACACTAACCAATTAAGGAAGCAATTTGACGATAGAGAAAACAAAACAGTGGCTTTTTTTTTATATGCATGGAGTTCTTGAGGTCCATGGTGGTTGGTGGTGGTGCGGTCAATGGCGGGGCGGTTGGTGGCAGAAGGGGAGAGCCCATGGAGGGGAGGGAAGATGAGGAAGTGAAGGTAGGAGGAGAGGAGGACATGGAGTAACAATGGGAGAGGATAATGGAAAATTGGATGAGAGCTTGAGTGTTGCAAATAGGGACTCTTTCATCACCATTGGATGAGAGCATGAGTCTTAATCTTGAGTGGAGAGTTGCAGGCGGCATAATGTTTTAGAATAGAAACCAATTCGTGTTGGTTGCAAGGCGTACTGTATTTCCTTAAAACCCCAAGGTCCTGTAGACCCAAAAGTGCCTAAGAAGGGGGGGCGGCTGGGGGGGGGGGGGGGGGGGGGGGGGGGGGGGGGGGGGGGGGGGGGGGGGGGGGGGGGGGGTTGGGTTTGTGAATTAGGCTTTAAACTTTTCCGAACAAAAAGATTTGGTTTCTGGGATACCAAATCTGTGTGGTGCAATGTGAGTGCTTATTGTAGGAAATGAGTAAAGGAAGTAGAGAGAAATTAACACAGGTGATTTAGAGTGGTTCCCTCTCACCAGGTACCTCCACTACCTAAAGGTTCATTCCTTTAGGAATTGAAACACTCACTATATTTAGGTTTTTGCGGGATCAACCTTAATCTTTATAAATACAAATTTTTCTAGCTGAGCTCAAACCATTACAAGTTTTTCACAGGCTAAACTCTAACCTTACAAGATTTTCATAGGCTAAGATCAAACTTACCCTCAAATCTAATCCTAGACTTGAGTACTCAGCAAAAATAAACCAAGTCTTGCTTACAAATTGCCCCTTGAAACAGTTTTTCACTGTAAGTAGAAAAACCAGATAAGATACCAAATCTTTTAACTCAAGCATACACTCAGATTTTGCACAATTACTGGGATGAGCTTCCAGAGGTGTAAACGTCCTTCTTTATAGAATCTGACTGTGGGAGATAAGCTCCCGTAACGGCTCCGTGTACTCCAGTTGACTTCAGTTCAATAAAAGCTTCAGTTTGGTGTCGTTATACATGTGCTCCTTGGTTGTAAAGTATTACCAAATCTGGAAAGTTTGGACCACCTTCTGGAGTTGAGTAGTAGTTAGGTGGGAACTTCTTTTGCACTTCCGTAAAGTCATCCCTTTTACTTGTTCATCAATTCAAACGGCTGGAAGTCGGATTTAAATGCTCGTAGGACCACACGCAACTTGCTAAAAAAGTTGATAGTGACAGCTTCGCATATATTATATCGCATAAAAACCATATGTCGTGTGTCCAAGATATGGTATCCGTAGAAATCATAATTTTTCCTATAAGCGAAAATCAACACAAGCAAAGCTAACACCACTTGTAATTTGTTAGTCATCAAAACTAGATAATGAACATGGTTAATTTCAGTTTAGCATTAAGAGGTGATTAACCCTAATTTTTGGTCAACAATCTCCGCATTTTTTATGATGACAAATTTGTGTTGATTTTACTCATAACAAGGGTTCAAAATATTCACATAATTTTTAGAAATTCCCTCTGTTTTGTTGCTCCCCCTTTCGAAAGCATTTTTGTAACTCGACAAGGATAAGATTTGAAAAACATATGAAGTATTCCTTGTGAATCATATATCACGCCCTTTAGTTTTCACTTTCTGCACAAAGGATTAGTTGAATGCATAATAACAGAAAGAAGTCGCGCAACATTCCCTGTGAATCATAACCAAATCATAGACTCAAGTGTGGTTTTTGATAAAACCAGATTTTCAATTCCACACTTCCTACATAAGACTTAATGAGATTAAGCATATATGGTTTTAGCACCAACCATATCACAATAGTAGCATCAAGTAATGCTTTTCAACAGTGCCTGCATAATCAAAGACATGTACAACACAAGTACATTTTTCTCCGATGTTTTGGTTTCTAGCAGAAACCATAACCAATGTTCCTGCATAGGTCAATCAACACAACAACAAGTTTATTCCCCTTTTTGGCATCAGCAGAAAGGGAGTAATTACATAGCAAAGATCATGCAAAATTTTAACCATTTGAAAGAGCAATATTCAATCGTAATATCCCAAAGAGATAGAAAATATTCGAGAGCAACCAAAATAAGAACCAGATAGACATAACCAATAAGCAGAACCAAGTAGAAGAATCAAGATGAATGCAATGCATGATTTCTAAGGCATCAAATCTAGAAAGGCTTAAGTCATCATCAGAGGATACTTGAGGAGGGAATTGGGAAAGAACCAGCTGAAATTGTGCCATCATCTCCTCCTTAAGATCAGCAATGTCATTATGGATATCATCCATGTCAGTCTCTAAAAGACTAAGACGCATTCCCAGATCATCCGACATAGTTTCCTTAGCACTTGCTCCAGCACGAATCACTTCATACTTCCCATTCGTGCCAATTTTGATGCTCATATTGGACAAGGTTTTGCGGTCAAGGAGTCCAACCGGCTGAAGTTTAGCATTCTTAGATGACTTCACACCAAACCTCTTTGCAATCATTGTAACCAAGCATCCATGACTTCTGGATTTATAAAGAGCCATGTGATGGAGAACCTGATATTCCCAACAAACTTGACTCTTCTCCATAAGGTAGGCAACAAGCCATAGATCATGATTGGAGATCTCATTGAAATGCCAAGGATGTGGCAAGATTACTCGGGTGAGCATATACAATACAACTCTAGTAAGAGGGATAGTATGCTGATATGTACCTTTCTGGTTGGAACCATACACCAATCTCGTTTGCTGATTGTAAGAGGGTGCTCTTCTGATGTTCACTTTAACACGGACTTGGTGTCATAGTGCTTGATAGTGCCTTTCTTGGGCTTCAGCACATCTCGGATAATTTCTTCAGTCACCTTGATCTTTTTGCCCAGCACAATGCTCACCAGATACTTGACCTCTTTATTTTTGTCCATCTTGATATGCAGGTTCTTATAGAACTCAGCCACAATATCCTCATCCGTTTGGATCTGCAAAGTGGCCAAATAGTCAAGCTTGAAATGTTTCAGGATAGGAGTGATTCCGAGACCTTCAAAGTATTTCAAGACTACATTGAAGTCTTTGGTGAGTGTTGTGAACTGCTTCGTCCCATCCTTTTTCTTGACCAAACCATCGGATTTGGCCTTAGCAATGGTCTTGGCCTTTTTCTTTGGGGGCTCAGGAACTTCTTCTTCTTCCTCTTCCTGTTGCTCTACATCATTATCCTTCACGACATCCTTGTCTTCTCTTTGTTCTTCTTCTTCTTCATCCTCTTGATCCTCAAGTTCTTTATCATTTTTTTCATCTTCTACCTCTTCTTTCTCTTCGTCTTCTTCTCCATCTTCTTCTTTCTCTTCTTCCTCATCATCATGCTCCTCAAATTAAGCATTGTCATCTTCATTCTCCTTTTCATCATCTGAATAGTATTTTGAGAGAAAATCGTCCGTATCTTTCTCTTCGAGATCTGGTTCTCCATCTACCAGATCATCCTTTTCAGTCTCATAGTCTACATTCTTGTCAGAATCACCGCTCTTGATTCGTTTTTTTTTCTTAGAAACTTCTACTTCAACCATTTCTTTATCAGAATCAGAATCAATCAAATAGACTCCAGTATTCTGCTTCTTCTTCTGTCCAGACTGCCTAACAATCCCCTTTTCAAGAAGGCGAGCACTCGGCTTTCCCATTGCTAAAGACTTGGTTTTTTCATAAACCATATATGTAGCCTTCTTTTGCTTTTGCACAACAGGCTTGTGGGTTGACCCAGACTTTCCAGGCTGCTTTTCCAACTCTTTTTCATTATTGGAGGCTGACTCATCATGAGCCTCTTTTTCTACTTTCTTCTTCTCCTCATCTGGTTTTTCAACTACCAGATCTTCATTCAGCTTCATTGTTTCTTTCGCACCTTCATTGGCAATCTTCAGAATATCTGAAGATGTTTGATCATCCTAGTTTATCTCCTTAGATTTCTTAGCCAGTTAATCCTTCTGCACAGTAGATATGGTTTAACTAACAGCCATATCCATCTTTCCATCTAGAGATGTGGTTTTGCCAATAACCAGATCTCTTACTCTTTGTGTATTATCTTCAAGCTGTTTCAGCTCAGCAGCAACATTCTTTTCTTTCTCAGCTAAGGCAACATTCACATCCTCTATATCTCCTGCATCTTCATCCGTCAGCACTACTGGTCTCAAGACTTCTAAAAAGTATTCTCTGGCGGTTTTCTCATCAAATTTACCATATCTTCTAATTATGCTTGAAGTAACAAACTTCACTTCATCAATAGTACGTCTATCAGAAAAGATTTTACAAGAACCCTGTATGTTCTTTACTACTCACTCCTCTGCTTCATACAACAATTAAACACTGGGATTGCCTTCTTTAAGTGGAACAGTATTCTTTTTAGCATACTTGGGATCATAAAGCCTTTCTAAAGCTAACATAGTAGCATTCGAAACTGTAGACGGAGATTTACGAACACTACCCGGATTTCTCGATTTTGTCACTTCAGACTTCAGCATCTCCTTCCCTTTTTCAATTTTGACTTTCATTAGTTCATCTCCTCTCAACTTCTTGAAGCCTTCGGAAGCAAACTTCATTGTTGGTGTTTTGCTTGTGCTGGTGGCTTTCTCTTTTGTTTCAGTTGAGTGTACTTTAATTGGTGTCTTTGTAGAGGAGATAGATTTGGGTCGTTGTGAGGATGTTTCCTGGGTTGATTTAGTTGTTTTGGGGATTTTGTGGTGTTGGCTTTCTTAACAGAC
Organism: Turnera subulata; assembly: GCA_028386065.3. Lineage (NCBI taxonomy): Eukaryota > Viridiplantae > Streptophyta > Magnoliopsida > Malpighiales > Passifloraceae > Turnera > Turnera subulata. The sequence goes on along the minus strand of JAKUCV010005892.1, from coordinate 2,976 downwards.
TTCATCTCGGTAGTTTGGGGGTTTGAGTGTTTTAGGGTTTTTGAGTTTATTTCGAGAGAATTTTGGAGAGAGAGAGATAAACTCGGGGGGTGTGTGTGTAGGAGAAATAGTGTAGGTCACGAGATATAGGGAGCGGTTTCTTGTAATAACTCCTCCACTACTCTTTGTTTCCTCTGACACAAATATGGGAAGCATAAAAAGGCAACTGCCTTTTGCATAACTCAACTGCCTTGTCTTTGCTTTTTCATCTAACTTCTGGTTAATAACCGTTGGCTACTAAGAAATAGTTTTTCCCAAAATACCATATTTCCTTAATATCAGCTTGTAGATGGTTTCTTTTGAAACCAGAACTTTCCAAATTTCCCTTCAGCACCTCTGATAATTTGAACACCTTTTGAAAATGCCCTCATTTGCTTGAATGCATAATGCTTGTGTGCTAGTGTTGTGAATGCAATAGCCTAATATGATGCATGAACATATATGCATAGATATGGTTTTTGCAGCAACCAGATTTACTCACAGACTTTTAAGGTAGATTGCACATTCCCAGCTCAAGTCTGATTTTTGTAAATTGCTCCTCTTTGAGTGGCTTTGTGAAGATATCAGCAAGTTGATTTTCAGTCTTGACAAACTCAATGGCCACATTTTTCTTCAACACATGATCTCGGATGAAATGATGTCGAACTTCAATATGCTTGGTCCGAGAGTGTTCCACAGGATTTTTGGTCGTTAATTGCACTAGAACTATCACAATAGATAGGGTCACAGTTAAAGGTTAGTCCATAATCAGATAGTGTTTGTTTCATCCATAAAACTTGAGCACAACATGCTCCAGCCGCCACATATTCGGCTTCTGTGGTAGATGTAAGCAACCGAATTTTGCTTCTTGCTTGACCAAGACACAAGGGATTGTCCAAGCAATTGACATGTCCCAGTTGTGCTTTTCCTGCCTAAGGTACATCCTTCAAAGCCTACATCTGAATAGCTTGTTAAAGTGAAAGCATCGAATTTGGGATACCATAATCCTAATGATGGTGTACCTTTCAAGTACTTAAAGATGCGTTTTATGGCTCTAAGATGTGATTCTTTAGGACAAGATTGAAATCGAGCACATAGACATACACTAAACATGATGTCAGGTCTGGTAGCAGTGAGAAATAGAAGACTACCTATCATGCCTCGATACATCTTGTTATCAATATCCTTACCATTCTCATCCTTGTCAAGCTTAGTTGAAGTACTCATAGGCGTAGGACAAGATTTGGTTACATCCGTACCAAATCTCTTAAGTAACTCTCGAATATATTTTGCTTGATTTATGAAGATGACACCATCAAGTTGCTTAACTTGAAATCCAAGAAAGTATGTGAGTTCACCCATCATACTCATCTCAAACTCATTGTGCATAAGTTTCTCAAAGTCCTTACAAAGAAGATCATTAGTAGCACCAAATAAAATATCATCAACATATATTTGCACAATGATCACATCATCTTTGCATGTTTTGACAAACAAAATAGAATCAACTTTTCCTCTCCTAAAACCCTTAAAAACAAGATAGGAACTTAGTCTATCATATCATGCTCTAGGAGCTTGTTTGAGTCCATAAAGTGCCTTTTTAAGTTTGTAAACATAAAAGTTTTCATAAACTAAGCTCATACCTACCCACAAATCTAATCCTAGACTTGAGTACCCAACAAAACTAAACCAAGTCTTACTTACAAATTGCCCCTTGAAATAGTTTCTCACTGTAACGCCCCGAATTTTTGGTATTTAATTTTTAGGGATTTTCATATTTTTTATGAAATTTTATTTCCAATTTTACCCTTATGAAATTTCCGGGTTTTGGTCTTAAAAAGGAAAAAAAATAATTTACCTTGGATATATTAATTTTAAGTCGGCATTGCTCCTTGTTCGGGTTCGTTGGAAGTAGAATGTGTCTCGGGGTGTAAAACAAAGCTTGATGTAGTTTGGAGTGAAACTACGTCGTTTTGATAAAGGAAAAAAAAAACAAACGTGTTGACTGGCGAGGGTTGACCGCACCTCAGTCCGAAACGACGTCGTTTCGGGACTGAGCCGGCCAAACCCTAAACACTCTTTCCTTCTCTTCTTTTCCTACTTCCCTCTTCTCTTTTCTTTTCTTTCTCTTCTTCTCTACACCTGACGGCGCCTCACCCTACCTATCCTCTTCTCTCCCGCCACCATAAACACACACACCATCACCACCACTCTTCATTTTCTTCTCCTTTTGTCCTTCGAGTCGTCGCTGCTTGAACGAAGGAGGAGGCTCGAGGTTCGACCTGAGAACCTGGGTGTGACCGGGGTAATGGGTAGCGGGCGGAGGACTCGAGGACTAAGCTCGGGTTCATGCCGCCACTGTTGTTTGCTGCAACGAAGGGGAGGAAGAGGTCGGGAGTCAGTTCACGGCAAGGAGTCGCCGTTGTTGGGTAAGCCGACTACTCACTGTTCGCTTTTCTTTCCTCTTCTCTTTCATTTTCTATGTTAGAACACATGTCTTTATGGTTCATTCATTAAAGGTTTTGATAATGACAAGCCTTGGTTCAATTAATGACATCCTTGAAGCAAAAAGAAATCAAGCAAAGATCAAGAGCTCAAACAATGTGATCAAGAATTGAAGCTACAAGCAAGAAGAGAAAGATGAGCTAGGAACACAAAATGTACAAGGGTAAACAACTCAACTTCTCTTAGACATTGGCTCAAACAAAACACATTTCAATCATACAATTCATAAGCATGCTTTCAAACATAAAGTTGTATTTTGAGTCCACAACATCGATGTTCTGTCAACAAACATCGATGTTCTGTTTTTTCCAAGTTTTTCAAATATTGGCAGTAGCTCTAAAACATCGATGTTGGATCATAAAACATCGATGTTCTTGTGACCGTTGGTCAAAACATCGATGTTGTCATTGAAACATCGATGTTCTGATTTCTTCAAGGTTTTCCAAAATTTGG
>JAKUCV010005891.1:102314-119091 GCA_028386065.3 Turnera subulata | reverse complement strand
TTGTCTCTTTTTACCGCAGGTTTATTCGAGGCTTTAGCACTCTTATTGCCCCAATCACAGAGTGCTTGAAGGGAGGATCATTCAATTGGACTGAAGCAGCCCAAAAGAGCTTTGAGCTTGTGAAGAAAAAAATGACAGAAGCTCCAGTCCTTGCTCTTCCAAATTTTGACATCATTTTTGAAGTCGAATGTGATGCTTCAAATGTCGGCATTGGTGCTGTGCTCAGCCAAGAAGGAAGGCCCATTGCTTTCTTCAGTGAAAAGTTCAGTGACTCTCGAAGGAAGTATTCTACTTATGATAATGAGTTCTATGCAATCATTAGAGCTCTTGATCACTGGAGTCATTATTTACTTCCTAAGGAGTTTGTTCTCTACACCGACCATGAAGCCCTAAAATACTTGAGCAGCCAATACAAGTTGACAAAGCGGCATGCTAAATGGGTTGAATTTCTGCAGCCATACACTTTCTCTCTCAAACACAAGTCCGGAAAGCTCAATCAAGTGGCTGATGCTCTTAGTAGAAGGCATTTACTGCTTAATACTATAGAGACCAATGTCATTGGATTTGACAAAATAAAGGAGCTTTATCCAGACGATGCTGATTTTAGCTCAATTTGGCAAGCTTGTTCCGAAGGATCCCTTCATCACTATTTCAAGCAGGACGGTTTTCTTTTCAAAGATAACAAGCTGTGCATTCCTCAGTGTTCATTAAGAGAGGCAATCATCCGAGAAGCTCATGGAGGAGGTCTTGCTGGTCATTTTGGCAGGGACAAGACTTTGGCCCTTATTCAAGAAAAATTCTTTTGGCCAAAAATGACAAAAGATGTTGCACGTCTTGTGGAACGATGTGGTATCTGTCATAAAGCCAAAATGCATGGACAGAATACTGGCTTATACACACCACTTCCTATTCCTAACTCACCTTGGGAAGATGTCAGCATGGATTTTGTTCTTGGACTTCCACGCACGCAACGTAACAAGGATTCAATCTTTGTTGTCGTTGACAGATTTTCCAAAATGGCTCATTTTATTCCATGCAACAAAACAGCACTGATCTCTATTTTCGTGAAGTCGTTAAACTTCATGGAATTCCTAAATCCATCACTTCAGACCGTGACACTAAATTTTTGAGTCACTTTTGTAGGACACTTTGGAGAAAATTTGGTACTAAATTACAATTTAGTACGTCCCATCATCCTCAAACAGACGGACAAACTGAAGTAGTGAATCGAAGTTTGGGAAATCTTCTAAGGAGTTTGGTGACAAAGAATGTCAAAGAGTGGGATTTGCATCTTGCTCAAGCTGAATTTGCTTACAACCGTTCGAAGAGCCAAACTACAGGTCATTCCCCTTTTGAAGTGGTATATGGTCTAAATCCTAATAGTCCTTCGGATTTAATTCCGATTCCAATTAAAGAAGGATTTAGCGGAGATGCAAGTGAAAAGGCACAGGAGATCAAGCAGTTGCATGAAAAGGTGAAAGCTCACATTGAAAAGCAAACTGAAAAGTATCGTGAGCGTGCAAATAAATTTCGGAAGCCTGCAGCATTCAAAGAAGGTGATTTAGTGTGGATTCACCTGAGGAAAGAGAGGTTTCCTAGTAAAAGAAAGTCCAAACTCTCTCCCCGAGCTGATGGTCCACTTAAAGTTTTGCAGAGGGTCGGAGAAAATGCTTATAAAATTGAACTTCCTGGAGACTACGGGGTTTCTGCAACATTTAATGTGGCCGATTTATATTCATATAATGCAGATGTTGGAGATATAGCCTCGAGGACGAGTCTTCTTTTAACCGGAGAAGATTGATGCAGGTGCTAATGTGAAAGGTGAAAGTTTTTTTTCAATGGTTTACAACCTGCCATTCAAGATTTGCAGGCTACACAAGTATGGCAAATCTTCAGTAGGAGAAGACTTTGAGCAAATAATGCAGTAGGTGAAGACTTTGAACAAATAATGCAGTAGGTAAATTTAGACTTTGTGAAATAAAGCTTGCTGCCAAGTGTGAACAAAATAACCATGGTGTGCTAGTAGTGTATTTTTGTAATTTGCATATGCATGGTAGGTAAACAAGCTAGCCTATAAATATGTATGCAATTGTAATGTTTAAGATCATTGAGTTTTGAGTGAAAACCATTTCCTTTTAGTAGAGAAGTAGAGTCCTCCCTCCTGCATCCTTCACACCAATAAACAGGATGATTTGTGTTTCTTGGCTCCACACAAGAATCAGTAGACACCAGAATCGTCCTCTTGCAAGGAATCCCTAAAGAGTGAGGGGATCAACATGACAAATATGCTTAATTATTGTTGGTAGAGGGCAATCATTCGAGATTTTAGGTTTTACTCTGTAAGGTCGAAGTAGTGATAAAGAGAAAGAAGTAGAAGGGCGACCTGAAGGGAGAATATTTTATAGGTTTTTCTCCTTTTTTTTTTCAAAATAAAACTAACGAGAAATATCCAACTAAAATACTAATACTACTAACTTATTACAACGTTGGATACCTGCCACATCGTGAATGATTTATGTAGTGGAACAAGCCATTGTTGTTTTTTTTTTTTAGTTCTCGTGATACAAGAAAACACAGGAAATAGGTCTTCAGTCTTCCATTGCATGAGCATTTCTCTCTTTGTGATTGCTATCTGGGAGTATTTTGCAGTTGAATTACTCTTCTTGATTTGTCTGTATCGATTTTACTCTCCTGTTGATCATTGTCGATTTCTGCTTCTCGTTCGAAGAGTGATCAAAGCATTGTCTCAGAATTGGATTCATCCTCTAGTTCAAACAGTGATCCAAACATCGTCTCAGAATCATTTTCCTGCCATAATAATACCTCCAATGAAGTATCGTCCCGTTAAAGAGTAAACATGTATTCTATAAAGAAAAAAAAAAGTAAAAACATGTCAACTATTAACATAAACAGCAGCGGGCTTTAAGTGAATGCAGGCTTGCATTGTCAGTGCTAATAACATTGCCACAAACATTGTAAAGCTTTGTTAGTTCACGTGGAAACATATCAATAATAAAATTTAGACAGTGATATGGAATCTTACCTCTTGGATAACGCATCCAACATGAGCAACGAACACGCGATCTTCACTCCAGCATTCCTCACACAGATAACAAGGATGATTTGGGTTTCTTGGCTCCTCACAAGCATTGCAATAATATTCACCAGAATCGTAGTCCTCATGGAAAGAACTCCTAAGACTAAGGGGGTGGCCATGACAACTATCCTTAACTATTTTTGGTAGAGGGATGCATTCAGGATGTATACTAAGGTCACACTCCACACAACGGTAGAAGGAGTCCCTAAATGTATCAGAACACTTGCAGCACTGAAATCTCCTATTTGAGGAACCATCCCATAAATCACAAGCCGCGAAAGAATAAAGATTGTGCTCATGGAACTCAAGTTTCAGACTAGATGTAAGATCAGTTGCACACTTGACATGGAGGGAAAACTGGCATTCATTACAGGAGTACCCGAAGTATATTAATTCTGATCCACAGACATCGCAAATTGTAATATAAAAAAGCTTTTGGGCAAATAATCGATGTGGGAGGTGATATGATGGTTGTACTTCTAGCTTTATGTCCAAACATGACTCGTGGAGGAAGAAAGTGAAAGGGTACGTGCTATAAGTTGAACCTGAAATAGGCAGCCAGCATACCTCACAACGCATCCCAGCCTCACTGTGGCACTTGCCCAGGATGAGTTCAACGGGTTGACCCAAATTTTCAAGCTTGACTACAGGATGCTTCTCATCGAAATTCTGATAAGGACCATCAGTTAAGAAGGCACATTCCAGATCAAGAGCGAAACGGCATTTTACACATTGGTAATGGGACCCAAAGGAAATATTTCTACAGAGAGCACACATTTGGAAGGATAAATATTCATTAACTAGAGGGTGACTGTGAAGGGAGGGTCTAATCTTTTTGGGGAACTTAGTACAAGGTGGATGAAAATGAACGCGACAGAATTGGCAAGTGTACATTTTACCACCCTGGATCTCCGTTTTACACCCATAGCAGTTCAGAACCTCCAATCCTTCCTTGACAAGAAAAGTTAACTGATGATCATGTCTGTCAATCTGCAACCAAAAGAGAATTCAAGTGTAAATATAGGGCTTGAAAGTCCACATTCGAACTAGTTATCACACTCAATTGTAAATAGAACAATAAAGAGAGACCATAAACTGGAAAAAAGAGGGGAGGGGATGCTCTTTCCTCATGAATCTGGGTGTTTAAGGCTCCTTTTTGCTCTCCTTCTTTGTCTTCTTTTACTGGTTCTATAACTTGCAAGGCCCTGCCATCTGCTATCTGGAGAGAGGTCTTCCAGAAGGATTCATCTTCCTCCTGGTCATCAGAGATTATACATCCTATATGAGCAGTATATGGAACATCCTTTGGACATTCCTCGCAGACATACAGGGGATGGTTTACGTCTCTTGGTTCCCCACAAGCATAGCAGATATACACGCCCGAGTCATCTTCCCGGAATGAATCCTTGAGGATGAGTGGATGCAAGTGGCAGTCATGTTCAACCTTTTGAGGTAAAGGCATGCATTTTAGGTGGACAATGAACTGACATTCAAAACACACATAGAAAGCGCCCTCGCAAAGCTGGTCACACTTGTTGCATATAGCATAAGAACCAATTGAATCAGATGGCACAAAGTAATATAGATCATGGTGGTGGTGGGATTTGAGTCTTAGGGGAGTTGTTTGCTCCGTAAAATTATTATTAGCACAGGGCACATGAAGACCGAAATAATGACAAGATTTTTTAAAACACGCATAGCGGTGCAGGCCGGACTGGGCCATTTTGCACGCGGCACAACTACCACGAATCGCAGTGGTCTCAAGAGGGTGAGGATGGAAATGATGTATTTGACGCAAAGATAAATTCAAAGAAAAGGGTGTACCTGGTAGTTGACAGCAATAAGAACACCACACTGAAAGCTAAAAGGATACGAAAAGCTTAAAGAGAGTTGAATACAAAGACATTTAAAAACTTTACTCACAAAAGGCTTATATTTTTACAAGCTACAGCAGTATTTATACATAGTACATGTGTGCCCCATTGTATACACGTATAACAAAAAACAACCACACTATAATTTATTTTACAAATTCACCGACCTAACTGTGAACATTATTATTTTTTTACGGTATTTCCATAATGTTCTAGTATGTTCTAGTTAATATCTAATTGATAGCAAAAGTATCATATTCTAACACCCTCCCTTGATGCTTTTGCTGCAAACTCCCATCTTTGATCTCAAAAGTTCAAATTTGTACCTTGGAAGGGCTTTGGTCAAAATGTCAGCTACTTGATCATCCGTAGTGCAATACTCAAGCTTGACTTCTTTCTCCCTTTCAGCTTCTCTGATGAAATGGTATTTGATTTTGATGTGCTTAGTTCTTCCATGCTCAATAGGATTCCTGACCATGGCTATAGCAGAAGTGTTGTCACAAAAGATTGGTGTTGCATCATGTTGATCTTCTCCCAAGTCTTTCAATATCTTTCTAAGCCAAATAGCATGGTTTACCGTTGCTGCGGCAGCCAAGTATTCGGCTTCAGCAGTGGATTGTGCCACCGTTGATTGCTTCTTTGACACCCAAGAGAAGGCACCAGAACCAAATGTAAAGAGGAACCCTGTTGTACTCTTCATATCATCTACACATCCTGCCCAATCACTATCTGAAAATGCTAATAATTTAGCATCATCACAGGCTTCAAACCAAACTCCAAGATCAGTAGTTCCTCTCAAATATCTTAGCACTCTTTTTGCAACACCTGCATGAGATTTCTTAGGATCCTGCAGAAATCTTGAAAGTACATTAGTAGCAAATAATAAATCAGGCCTTGTTGTAGTCAAGTAAAGCAGACTTCCAACAAGACCCCTGTACCATTTGGCATCAGCTGCTTCACAACTTTCATCTTTTGAAAGCTTTAGATTGAGTGCCAACGGTGTGGAGAGAGGCCTGCAATTGTCCATTTTGAATTTCTTCAAGATATCCTCACTATACTTCTTCTGTGAGATGAAAATACCATCACTAAACTGATAAATTTCCATTCCCAAAAAATAAGTCATCTCCCCCAAATCTGACATCTCAAATATCTTCATCAACTCATACTTAATTCCAGAGATTGAATTTTGATCACTTCCGGTTATCAACAAATCATCCACATAAAGTGAGATGACAACCAAACCTGAATCTCCTATTTTCACATAAAGTGTTGCCTCACTCTCACTTCTTTTGAAACCAAGGTTAACCAAATGGCTGTCAATTCTGCTATACCAAGCTCTAGGAGCTTGCTTTAATCCATAAAGTGCCTTCCTGAGCCTATAAACCCATTGTTCCTTTCCAGGAATTAAGAATCCCTCAGGCTGCTCAATAAAAATTTCCTCCTCAAGAAAGCCATTCAAAAAAGCAGATTTCACATCAAGATGAAAAATTTTCCACCTTTTTTGTGCTGCAAGTGCTATCAACATTCTAATAGTATCATGTCCTGCTACTGGGGAAAAAGTTTCCAAAAAATCAATTCCCTGCTCCTGAGAATAGCCCTTAACCACCAACCGGGCTTTATATTTTAAGATAGACCCATCCGGATTTAGTTTCAACATGTACACCCACTTAACTCCTATGATCTTCTTGTTTTCAGGTCTTGGAACTAACTCCCAAGTCTGATTCTTTTCAATCATAGCTATTTCATTCTCCATTGCCTCTTTCCACTCATCAATAGCTATAGCATCATTATAGTTTGTGGGCTCTGTACTCACATTATTGCAACTTTCGTAAATTTCAGAGAGGGTTCTAAATTTAGTGGGTGGTGTATCAGAGTCATAGTCATCTTCAACTACTCTTATGCCTTTTGGAAAATATGATGCCCCAATCTCAGAATGTTGTCCTATCTCAGGATTTTCCCAGTCAAACAAGACATCTTCATCCACCTTAACATCCTTACTAATCTGAACTTTTTCAGTTCTAAGGTTGAATACTCTATACCCTTTAGATTGAGAGCTATACCCAAGAAAGATGCACTTCTCAGCTTTCTCCTCTAACTTGTGTCGTTTTTCAGCTGGTACATGCACATAGCATACCGATCCAAATACTCTAAGGTGTTTAAGAGATGGTTTTATGCCACACCAAGCTTCTAAAGGGGTCTTATCACTAAGAGATTTAGTTGGCAACCTATTTAACAAGTATACGGCTGTATTAACAGCCTCTGCCCAGAATTTGTGTGGCATTTTCTTCTCAACTAGCATACACCTTGCCATTTCCATAACTGTCCTATTTCTCCTTTCACTAACACCATTTTGATGAGGAGAATATGGAACAGTGAGTTGGTGCTCAATGCCATTTTCTTCACAGAACCTATTAAACTCCTGTGAAATATACTCCCCCCCTCTATCTGTTCTAAGAATTTTTATTTTGCAGCCACTTTGAGTTTCTACCAAGCTCTTAAATTTCTTAAAAGCATGAAACACTTCTGATTTCTTCTTCAAAAAATATACCCAACACATTCGAGAGTAATCATCAATAAACAACAGAAAGTAAACACAACCACCTAAAGATGCAGTTTTCATTGGTCCACAAAGATCTGAATGAACCAAATGAAGCTTCTCCTTGGCTCTCCAAGAAGAAGCAGCAGGGAAGGAGTTCCTGCATTGCTTTCCTAGCTGACAAACTTCACACAAGTCATCTTTTTCATTAATTATAGGCAAACCAGAAACTAGCCCTTTTAGTGCAGCAGTTCTAAGTGCATGCTTGTGCATATGTCCACACCTCCTATGCCATAAATTTGTGTCATCTTTGCATGCATAAGCATTTTCACCAACACCCACGTTCATCACAAAACAATTATTCCTCAAACCAATTTTGCCAAATTCAACGCCATAAGCATCAACCACCACACAATAATTATCTTTGAACACTAATGAGTAGCCTTTCTTGACCATTTGAGGTACGCTAAGCAAGTTATGATTTAATTCAGGCACATATAAGACTTCAGGGATTAGTTTTGTACCTTTGGGTGTTTGAACAGCCACAGTGCCCTTTCCTTGAGCTTGAATTGTTTTTCCATCTGCAAGCTTTATTGGAACTTTTACTGAATAATCCAAGTCGGTGAATAAGCTTGCATCCTTTGCCATATGTTTGGTGCAGCCACTATCTATATACCATTCATGCTTGCTGCCCGCTTCATCAGAGTCTCTGGCCATAAAAAGAAATTCTTCTTCCTCAGCTACGTCAGCTACTTTAGCTTGGTGTTGCTGCTGCTTAGCGTGTTGCACTTGTTGGGAACCTTCTTGTTGTTTCTGATCATTATCTTTATTTCTGCAAACCTTCTCTATATGACCCATCTTTTTGCAAAAATTGCATTGTTTGTTCTTCCAGCAAAACCGTTCTTCATGATTCGTCCTGCTGCAAATACCGCAAGGTGGAAATACCTTTTTCCCGTTTGAAAAACTTGCTGCAGGTCTTCTCTTTTGATCAGCTCTCTCCTTCATTTTTCCTCTGTTATGCTGCACTTGTAGGGCTTCCTCCAATGCATTCTCTTCCTTCTTCATTATTCTTTGCTCATGGGCTTGCAAGGAACCGATGAGCTCAGCAACCGACAATTTGGAAACGTCTTTAGATTCTTCGATCGCAGAAACTCTTGCCTCAAATTTGTCCGTAACAGTGATTAAAATTTTCTCCACAACTCTAGAATCAGGAATTTTGTCACCATAGAGCTTCATCTGATTAACCACTTCCAGCACGCGAGTTGAATACTGCTTGATAGTCTCTGCTTCTTTCATTCTCAACATCTCAAACTCTCTTCTGAAATTCTGCAATTTAATTTGCCTCAGCTTCTCAGAGCCTTGAAATTGCTTTTGTAAAGTATCCCAAGCCTCCTTTGCTGTTGTCGCTCCAACGATCAACGGAAAAATTTCCTCTGATACTAAGGATTGAATATAAGAGATGGCTGTGTTATGCTTCCTCACGTTCTCTTCGTGAGTTTTCAATTGTTGAACAGTGAGCCTTGAAATGTCTTCAGGTGGTATGAATTCTGATTCCACCATATCCCAAAGACCATTTGCCATGAAGAACGCTTTCATCCGAATTGCCCAGTAATCATAGTTTTCACCAATGAAAATTGGAGGGGTTGGTAAATTGATACTTGGGCGATTTGAACCAGAGGCCATCTCTAAGGTTTTAAATTAATTCGGTTTATGTAACTGTGTTTGGCTGCAAGTGAGGGTTTGGGGTTTTGATAGAAAGGATTGATTGTATAACGATTTGTGCAGCGGGTAAAAACAATCAGATAAGGAAATCAAATTTGAGAAAGACAAAAGATTTTGGTTGCAAGGCCCGTAAGGACAAGAGGCTCCGCTACCAATTGATGTATTTGACGCAAAGATAAATTCAAAGAAAAGGGTGTACCTGGTAGTTGACAGCAATAAGAACACCACACTGAAAGCTAAAAGGATACGAAAAGCTTAAAGAGAGTTGAATACAAAGACATTTAAAAACTTTACTCACAAAAGGCTTATATTTTTACAAGCTACAGCAGTATTTATACATAGTACATGTGTGCCCCATTGTATACACGTATAACAAAAAACAACCACACTATAATTTATTTTACAAATTCACGGACCTAACTGTGAACATTATTATTTTTTTACGGTATTTCCATAATGTTCTAGTATGTTCTAGTTAATATCTAATTGATAGCAAAAGTATCATATTCTAACAGGAAAGGGTGTTGTATTACCTCTGGTATTTGTAAACAAGAATTGTGATGGAACAAGTGGCATTCTATGCAGCCGTAGCAAGCATCATCAGATGAAAGGAGCACATTGCACACTGTACAGATTTTACCCGCACAATACAAGAGGACAAGCTTATGTATGTGCAAGAAATGATCAACTTCTGTTACAAGGTTGTTGTTCTTGCTCTGTTGATGATCACAACTACCAAGTGCACAATTGATGTCAAGATTGATCCTGCACTCCCCACAGCTATACGAAAAGCCATTACCATCCCGATAATTTCTGCAACAGTTGCAGACGAAAGCCGTAGAGGTTTGACGGAGGATGAGAGGGTAGTCAGTAGAGTGAAAGGGAGTATTATTTAGCTCAGTGGGCAATTCAAAGCATGATTTGTGGAGTATATAATCTCCACAGACTTGGCAAAAATAGGCTGGACCATTTGCCACTTTATCACGGCATCCATTGCATACTACTTGCAGGTCTTGATCATTGGACTTTGAATTGTATTTTGATATCAGTTGCTTGAGTATCTCCTCGCTTTCCTCATAAAATGCCAACTCATGATAGTGGCTAAAATGCTTAGAAGTACCCATATCTTGATCTTCTTCTTGGTCTAGGAGAGTTGGGGTTATGAAATGAAAGCTAACTAATCAAGATGGGATACTTTGTCTTAAAGGATTATAGCTGAGTAGTATTAATTATACACAAACCGGAAGAAACTGAGAAGAATGATCACAAACTTCACTGTAATTGGACATGAGCAACTAGTTGACCAAAAGGATGATTCCGCTCAGATCCGGATCCCAAAAGACAGAAAGAAAAGGAATACAAAAGAATATTAGTCATGCATAACGACGTATAGAAAGGTACATAATAATTAAGTTTAAATACTAGCTAGCGTGCAACCTTGAGCTAGTTGGATTGTGACTTTTTCCATTGATACAATTTAGTTTTAGTCACAGGTATGCGATATTGCACCTGCTTGATTACAACCTCTTCATTTAGTTTATGCATATTATAATTATAGTTTCATCGTGTTCAGATTTGAAAATCATATAAAGAGGGTAATGAAGCTGAAGAAATAATGAAGTCCTAATCAAGCTGGTGCAGGCTTATGCAGCGTATTGTTTGTTGACCAAACTGTTTGTTTCTACAGACAACTGTTGCTGTGTAGACCTGAAGTCAAACCAATCTGTATAATCCTACCAAATTGCTAACCAAGTAATTGTGAAGTCTGTGTTCCGTTTTTTTGATAATGTCGAACAAGAAAAGTTGTACTAATGTGGCATTTCCCAAGCACTGTGTAGATCTTGATATTCGCAGAAAGGAAACATGGATGAACAACTTCCGACAAAAGGGGAAAAGCATTACTCTCGAATCAGCTGTTACAAAAAGTCGTGAACAACTTTTAATGTTTTTGCTTTACTGTTTACTCCTCCTGATTTATTATCTGTGTCGATTGAGTGTCCCATTGATCATCGTTGATTTCTGCCTCTGGTTCGAAGAGTCGAACCCCTTCTGCTGCAATTTTCCAGCAGCTTGATCACAATCCTACCAGTTAAAGAGTGTTCTCACTGACTAATGCTATTTCTACTCTAATCTTTTGATATTAATGCTAATTGCTGAAACGAAATTGCGTTGACTGAATCATGAAGATTTATATATGGGGAGAAATAAGAAGCATATTGCGTGGAAATGAAGAGTTTAAGAATTGACAATAATGGTGTGCTTACTTGATTATAGTTGTTGCATTCTTTTATGATTTTTTTTTGTTTGAATACTACCAAGGCAACAAAGCTGTTTTAAGCAGAGAATCAGACTGAAGAGAAGGTAACCATGGAGTACCTACTGTGTACATTATTGGAATTTAGTTGACTAAACGGGAAAAGAACAAATGCAAAGACTCTTCTGTGATTGTTATGGTGTAGTATGATTCTTCTTCAATGTCTTACTCCTCTTGATTTATTATCTGTGTGGATTGAGTCTCCAGTTGATTATCTTTGATTTCTGCATCTTGTTCGAAGAGTAGTGATCCATTCGTCTCCTCAGGATTGATTTCTTCTGCCTCTAGACGACAATGGCATAGAATTGATTTGCTCGCATGATAAGACCTCTAATGTTGTAGTGTCCCCCTGTTAAAGAAAAAAGAAAGTAAACATGTAAACTATCCTCACAAACAGAAAGCAATAGGGTACGTAAAAGTGCAGGCTAGTATATTATCATATCACTGCCAGCGACGTATTTAGTTACTAACAAAGTAAGAAAACTGAAACAATGAAAAGAATCCTACCTCGTCGATGACACATCCAACATGAGCAACAAACACGTGATCCTGACTCCAGCATTCCTCACACAAATAAACAGGATGATTTGGGTTTCTTGGCTCGTTACAAACATAGCAAACATAGTCACCAGAATCGTCCTCGTGGAAAGAATGCCTTAGGGTAAGGGGATCAGAATGACAAATATGCTTAACTATTTTTGGTAGAGGGATGCATTCGAGATGTATACTAATGTCACACTCCACACAGCGGTAGAAGGAGTCTCTAAACGTAAGAGAACAGTTGCAGCACACAAGTTTGTTTCTTTCAAGTGTACGCTGAGACCATAAATCGCATGCCGCGAAAGAATAAAGATTGTGCTCATGGAACTCAAGTTTCAGACTGGATGTAAGATTGGTTGCACACCTAGTATGTAGGAAGAAGTTGCACCCGGAACAGGAATAGCCGACATATGACATTGATAATTTGCAGACACCACAAGTATTTTGACGGTTACTAAAACTTTGTGCAAATAATCGATGTGGGAGGTGATATGAAGGTTGTATTTCTAACTTCATTTCCAAACATGACTCGTGGAGGAAGAAATAGCAGCTTCTGTCCAAGCAACCATATACTGAACCCGAAATTGGCAACCGGCATACCTCACAAAGCGTTCCAACAAGCTCACTGCTGCATTTGGCCAGTGTGAGTTCATGGTGGTGACTGAAATGTTGAATTTTGACTTCAGGATGATTCTCTTTGAAATTCTGATACTGATCATCAGTTAAAAAGGCACATTCCATATCAAGAGCGTAAGAGCATGTACGACATTCATAATGGAAGTTACTGTGAATATTTCTACAAATACCACAGATATATTGTCTAGTACGAGAAATTTTAATCAGAGGGTGCTCGTGAAGGGAGTGTCTAGTAATCTCATGGGGGAAGTTAGTACAAGATGGATGGAAATGAATGCTGCAGGATCTGCAGGTGTACATTTTACCACCTTGGATCTCTGTTTTACACTCATAGCAGTTCATAACCTCCATTCCTTCTTTGGCATGAAAAGTTAACTGATGATCATGGCTGTCAATCTGCACCCAAAGATAAAAAGCAAGAGTCAATGGGGGGCTTGAATGTATTTGGTCCATGTAAATAAAAGAATAAAGAGAGATCAGAAATTGTAAAAAAAACGAGGGGAGGGGATGCTCTTACCTCATGGGTCTGGGTCATCTTTAAGTCTCCTTTTTGCTCTCCTTCTTCGTCTTCCTCTGCTATCTGCCGAGTGGTCTTCAGTACGGATTCATCTTCCTGGTCATCAGAGATTATACATTCTACATGAGCAGTGTATGGACAATCCTCTGGGCATTCCTCGCAGAAATACAGAGGATAGTTCCCGTTTCTTGGTTCCCCACAAGCATGGCAGATATACACACCGGAGTCATCTTCCCGGAATGAGTCCTTGAGAGTGAGGGGATGGAAGTGGCACCCGTGGTCAACCTTTGGCGGTAGAATGCATTTTGGGTGGGCATTGAATGTGATGCGAAATGGGGGGGAAGTGAAGTCACATTCCAAACACACATAGAAAGCGCCCTCGTAAAGCTGCTCACACCTGTTGCATATAGCTGCAGAGCCAATGGAATCAGGTGGCACAAAGCAATATAGATCGTGGTGGTGTTGGGACTTGAGTCTTAAGGGAGTTGTTTGCTCCGTAAAATTATTATTAGCACACGCCACATGAATAACGAAGTAACAATTTTCAGAACACGCATAGTTGACCCTGAGCACCTCCCCTTCGCACGCAGCACATGCAGCAACTTCATACAACTTCATAGAAGCCTTAAGAGAGTGAGGATGATAAGGGTGTTGTATTACCTCTGGTATTTCAACACAGGATTTGCAAAGGAACAAGGCATATTCTACTAAGCTGTAGCAAGCATCATCGGATGAAAGGTGCACATTGCATGCGCAACAGATTTTACGGGCACAATACGTGAGGGCAAGCTTATCTGGGTACAGGAAATGATCAACTTCTGTTACGAGGTTGTTGTTCTTGCTCTGATGATGATCGCAACTACTCTTGTTGGTCTGGAGTGCGCAATTGATGTCAAGATTGATCTTGCACTTCTCGCAGCTGTACCTAAAGCCTTCACCCCAATTTCTGCAACAATTGCAGACGAACCCCTGCAGAGGCAAACGCCTCCCTGGTCGGGGGTTGGTAACACGGAGGATGAGAGGGTGGTCATCGTCAGTAGAGTGAAGGGGAGTAGTACTCTTTAGTTCAACGGGCAATTCAAAACATGATTTGTGGAGGACATAATCTTCTTCACAGACTTGGCAAAAAAAGGCTGGACCATTGACCACTTCATCACGGCATCCATCGCATACTACTTGCTGGTCTTGATCATTGGATTTTGAATTGTATTTTGATGTCAGTTGCTTGAGTATCTCCTCGCTCTCCTCATAAAATGTCAAGTCATGCTTGTGGCTGAAATGCTTGGTAGTAGTATCCATATCTTGATCTTCTTCTTGGTCTAGGAGAGTCGTTGGGGTTATGAAAATAAAAGCCTAATGACTCAAGATGGAAGCTCAGACAGTTCTTTTTGTTTATTCTTGTCTTTCAATGGAGTATACATGTATTTAGCTTTTTTTTTTCTTTTTTTTTTTTTCTGATCAGTGAGTATATATGATCACAACTTCACTGCACTTGGACATGTGCAATGAGTTGACCAAATTAAAGAGGACGATTCCGTTCACATCCAGATCCAAAAAGAAAGAGTGAAGAGGCAGAGGAAACAATTAGTGAATGAAGTCCGGTTTCTCCTGGTGTAGGCTTGTCCCCATGCATAGCAGAACGTGTGCTAGGTAGGTCAAAGCATTAACTAGTCTAGATCATGTGTTAGATCTTGAAAAAAACAGTTAAGGGTTCAATTATGATAGTATTACAATAATAACCATCATTATCGCCAAAAAAAAAAAATAACCATCATTATAGTGCAAGGTATAGAACTATATATTTACCACATTTTACTCCAAATCCTCCTGGTTATTAGATGAAACTTGTCTTACTGTTTTTCCATTTGTTTTGAAATTGTTGCATTTATACCTGCAGATTGATTCTGATTCGATAATCAATATCCAGCAATGCTATTAATTTGGAAAAACACAAAAGAATCTATAAAATTTAGAATGCAAAAGCTTTTAGGTGATTCGAACAGTGACCCAGAAGCGGGGAGGGAAGGGGAAAGTGTAGCCGTAGGTGCTTACCTTGGTAGCAAAAAAAGGTTGAAGATACTACTCTATACCGGTGGACCAGAGAATGGGTTGACCAAGAAATTGGGTGATGTCAGATTCCCAGATCCAAATCAAGGTATAATTGCTAGTTTAAGTTTAAAATAGTAGCTAGCGTGCAACCTTGTGCTAGTTGGATTGTGACCTTTTCCATTTTTACATTAAGTTTACTTAGAGGAATGCGACCTTCCACCAAGCTGCTTGATATGGACCTTTTTTATTTAGTTTAGGCATATTATAATTATATCTTCTTCGTGTTCCATTTGGAAAATCATAAAAGAAGGGGAAAAGAAGCTGAGGTCCTAATCAAGCAGGTGCCTGCATGCAGGGTTATGCAGTGTATATATTGGTGTTTGTTTGGTAGCATTTTATCTATGTTCGTTTACTGTTGACCAAACGGTTTCTTTGTTTCTATAGAGACAACTGTTGCTTTGCAGACATTAAGGGTTCAATTAAGCTATTACGTACAATAATAATCATTATAGTACTGCAGTGTCGTTGCAAGACAAAATAGCATTTTACTCCAAATCCTCCTGCTTATTAGATGAAACTAGTCTTCAGCTTGTCTTATTAATTGTTTTCCCATTTGTTTTGAGATGGGTGCATTAATTTATCTATATACCTGATTGATTCTGATTCAATATCCAGCAAAGCTATTTGGAAAAACTCAATTAGAATCTACAAAATTTAGAATGCAAAAGCTTTTAGGTGATCCACAAAATCTTTGTGTCCTTAACAACATTATCAAAAAATCAAGTCGGAAAATGGATCAAGAAAGATAAGGAGGTCACATTTTCATTGGTGTCCAAAGAACCAACAAGAGATGCGGTTACATTGAGAAAGTAATTGATCGAGTATATATAAAGAGCAGAAGAAGGGAACAAGAAACTAGCAAGTTTGGTTTTTGTAATATCTGACTATTTGGTTTTCGCTATCTTGGTCTCGTCTATTCATCGTGTACACATTTGAATAGTGATCCAGAAATCACTAAAAAAAAGGGTAAATAAGCTGAAGTTGAGAAGAATGAGCACAAATTCACTCCACTTGTACATGTGTAATAAGTTGACCAAGAAATTGGATGATCCAATCTGTTAGAAACAATAGACTTAAGCTAGAGGGGGGGGTGAATAGCTTATGACCGAAAATTAAAAACTTTGCAGGAAATGAAGTGCGGAATTGAAAAATAGAAGGACACAAGAGATTTTTATACTGGTTCACACACAACTAATTTGTGGCTAATCCAGTCCTTCAAGATACACTTGAAGATTCACTATCTACCGTTAAGCTTGCGGGTGCTTAACAAACCGTTTACAGCCTAGGAATTCTAATCACAAGAATCCTACACACTTGCTTGAAGATACCTCACTTCAAGACTTCTCTCAAGGAAAGAAAATCACTCTTCCTATGAGTAGCTACAAGGGAACAAACCTCCCTTTCAGTGTATGAACAACACTATAAGGATTAC
>JAKUCV010005891.1:44973-96968 GCA_028386065.3 Turnera subulata | reverse complement strand
CCTAGGAATTCTAATCACAAGAATCCTACACACTTGCTTGAAGATACCTCACTTCAAGACTTCTCTCAAGGAAAGAAAATCACTCTTCCTATGAGTAGCTACAAGGGAACAAACCTCCCTTTCAGTGTATGAACAACACTATAAGGATTACTCAAACAAAAGCTCTCTCAAGAGTGGGTATGAGTTACAAATAAGCACTAATAAGGCAACTCTCAATAATCTCAAAGGAATTGGCTCTTAAACTTGATTGAATGTTTTGCAATGAATGATGAATGAATAGAGAGTTGATTGGTTATTAAGCACAGCTGAAAATGCTCAATATATAGCTCTGAAAAGTCATTGAGCCGTTTGAAATCCACCCAAGAAAACACCTTTAAACAAAGTTTAGTGGGTGCTAAAAAGTTGTCTGCTACAACGGCAGAACATCGATGTTTTGCATCCCAACATTGATGTTTTTGCCAACATTTTTAAATAATTGTTCCAACGGCTAGTAGAACATCGATGTTGTATTTTAGAACATCGATGTTTTAAAACTCAACATCGATGTTCTTCAATTCAACATCGATGTTTTTTGGCTTCGCAAAAATATGATGGAAAAGGGTCTATGCCAGAACATCGATGTTGGAAAATGGAACATCGATGTTTTGTGCAACATCGATGTTTAATTGGTCAACATCGATGTTTTTTGGCTTTGGCAAAATTTTATTTCAAAGACAAGTTTTCATGAACATCGATGTTGGATTCTAAACATCGATGTTTTGACCAACGGTCACAAGAACATCGATGTTGTGTACTCCAACATCGATGTTTTAGAGCTACTGCCAATATTTTGAAAAACTTGAAAAACAGAACATCGATGTTGGTTGACAGAACATCGATGTTTTGGACTGAAAAACACAACCTTATGTTTGAAGGCATGCTTATGAAGTGTATGATTGAAATGTGTTTTGTTTGAGCCAATGCCTAAGAGAAGTTGAGTGTTTTACCTTGTACAAATGAGTCCTAACTTCTCTTGCTCTTCTTTGCACTTCAACTCTTGATCATATCTTCACTTGAATTCTTGATCACTTTGGTTGAGTACTTGTTTTGCTTGATTTCTTTTTGCTTCATCTTGGTTATGATCTTGGTTTGTCATTTATCAAAACCTGTAATAAATGAATCATGAAGACATAGGTTCTAACACAATCCAGATCCAGAACAAAAAGGATTGAGCTCCTCTCCAGTTGGGAATAACAGGAGACATCCTGTTTAGTCAATTTATAAGATACTTTTCCAACACTGCATTTATTTCTCTTCTTTTCTTTTTGTTTCTTTCCTTTATCTGATAACATAAACAAAACAACTCATTTAATTTTTTTCTTTTTTCACAAATGCTTTTTATTTTCTTGTTTTTTTGTCTTCAACCATGAATACTGGATTTAAAAATACTTTCTATCTTCTTCTTTTAACCTTACTACAAATATGATATTTGTTTTCTTTCACAGTTTGAAAACAAGAAACAAGAGAGTAAAAGAAAGTTCTGTTGAATGATCAACTAATTTTTTAAGTTTATTGCAAAAAAACTATTCATGGTGTTTTTTTTGTTTCCCTTCATAAGTTGATGACAAAAAACAAGAGAGTAAAAAGTATGTGTGAAAAAAGAAAAAAATTAAATGAGTTGTTTTGTTTATGTCATCGATTAAAGGAAAGAAACAATAAAGAAAGAAGAGAAATAAATGCAATATTGAAAAGATATATTAAGAACCATTAGATTTAATTTAATGGTTGAGATTGACTTAACAGGATGTCTCCTGTTACCCCCAACTGGAGAGGAGCCCAATCCGAACAAAAAAGATACAAAAAAATATTAGCTAGGCACAAGGACACTAAAGAGGTGTAAGTATAGCTAGTGAGAAAGCTTGTTCCACTTGAATAATGATTTTTTTTTTCATTTACGCAGTTTAAGAAGATAATGAAGTCTTCTTTAGTTTCTCAAAAAGAACAATTAAGGCGTGTTGTTGGTAAAGGTCTCACCTCACAAGGGTCTCTTTCAATCCAATCCTTAATTTGTAAATTCAGCCATATTCCAATCCTTAATTTGTAAGTTCAGCCATATGGTGTTCTCAAAAGTAAATCATGTTGAGCACGAGAAGCTAAGCCAAATGAAGTTAATTTCTGGTTTGTTTAGTTGTAGTTCATGAATGAATGTGTAAGATTTAGAATGCATGCACAAGCAGTCGTGGAGACAGGGGTGACCGGGGGTAAGATTTGGAATTGTTGAGAATTGGGAGTCGCCCGAAAACCGGGGAGACAATACGCGAGGCCCAAGTGAGTTCCATACGCGTGACCAGGACACCACTCTGTAACCCAAAACCTCAAGGTATTGGGTACATGGGTCCACTTCACTTATATGTTACTCACTTGGCCTCTTTCTCTCCGATGTGGGATACACTACGCACACTTATATTCCAACAATCTCCCCCTCAAGTGTGAGACTCTTCCATATCGGACCACGGGCCTACTCCCCCTTCAACGGAAACATTTTGGAAACTTTTCGCAACATCACCAAGAGCCCACTCTGCCATCAAGCCCGTTCCAGGAGCACGCGTCTGCCAATGCTCCAAGGGCTAAACTTCACTTAGGCCCAGACCGGAAAGCCACCTAGAAGTTTGAGTCTGCCAATACCACTCTTATCCAGAGCCACGCCTTACAACTCTAACACGAGCTTGGTCCAAGAGCCCAACCGCTCTTCGTTCCATATGGGGGCAGCAGCCACGGAAACATCACCATGTCGCAAACCATTCCATCCCAGCCGAACCATCGGCTTCGCTACCACGTGTTGAGAACTGGGAGTCGCCCGAAAACCAGGGAGACAATACGCGAGGCCCAAGTGAGTTCCATACGCGTGACCAGGACACCACTCTGTAACCCAAAACCTCAAGGTATTGGGTACATGGGTCCACTTCACTTATATGTTACTCACGTGGCCTCTTTCTCTCCGATGTGGGATACACTACTCACACTTATATCCCAACAAGAATGCATAAGGTGAAGTACAAATTCTGTTGTATCATTAATTAGCAACATATTATTTGAAATCAGTTGGTCAGCAAAACCCAAGACAATGCCAGGACTCTTCTTTGCTATAGTATGATATCTCTTCTACAAGTGTTTACGATCTCACTTGAATTACAAATTCTAGATCCATGACTGATCCATTCATCCGCTCACAAACATTGATTTCTGTCTCTAATTCTTCAGAAGGCAATGGCACAGAATTGATTGTGAGAAATAACCACGATCCCTTAACAACCTATTTACTAACAAAGCAAGAAAATTGAGACAATGAATGAAATCTTACCTTCTCGATAACACATCCAACATGAGCAACGAATACGCAATCTTCATTCCAGCATTCCTCACACAAATAGACAGGATGACTTTCCTTGGCTCCTCACAAACATTGCAATAATAGACGCCAAAATCCTCCTCGTGGAAAGAATGCCTAAGAGTTAGTGGATCAACATGACAACTATGCTTCACTGTTGTTGGCAGAGGGATGCATTCGAGGTGTATACTAAGGTCACACTCCGTACAACGATAGAAGAAGTCACCAAATGTATCAGAATTACACTTACAGCACTGAAGTCTTCTGCTCGGAGCACCATCCCATAAATCACATGCCGCGAAGGAATAAAGATTATGCTCATGAAATTCGAGTTTCAGACTGGATGTAACAACAGTTGCACACTTGGGATGCAGGAAAAATTGGCACCCGGAACAGGAATACCCGACAAATGGTATTCTTTTCTTACAGACACCGCAAAGTTTAGGATTGAAATAAAAAATTTCTGCAAAAAATCGATGAGGGAGGTGATATGATGGTTATACGCTCTGCTTCATTTCCAAACATGTCTTGTGGATGAAGAAACGGAGAGAGCCCTCACAATACGTCGAACCTGAAATAGGCAACCGGCATACCTCACAATGCAACCCAAACTCACTGTTGAAGTTGGCCAGGGTGAGTTCAACGTTGATCAGGCTGAGATCAATGGGGTTTTTCGTGACTTTTCCATGATGCGTTTTTTCCAAATACTGATCACCAGTTGAAAAGGCACATTTTCCATCGAGAACGTAACAGCATTTACCACATTGATAACGGAAGCCAGTGTACATATGTCCACATAGATGACAGATATATGGATTTCCCCCAGTATATCCAATTAGACAGTGGTAATCATCACCCAAGTGTACATGCGGCCTAATAATCTACTTGGGGAAGATAGGAAAGAGTTCGTGCTACAGTACATCAAACCTGAAATAAGCATCTGGCATACCTGACAATGCATCCCAAGCACCCTGCTGCATTTGGCTAGGGTGAGTTCATTGAGGTGACTGAAATGTTTAATCATGGCTTCAGGATGCTTTTCTTTTAAATTTTGATACTGATCATCAGTTAAAAAGGCACATCCTGTTGGAGTTGATCCTATTGCAGGTTAAAACCGAGAACAGACTAGAAAGCTTTAGTTTAAAGAAAATTCTAGAGACCTGTCTAGAACTCTGTTTAGCATTTTGTGGATGTCAAATAATCAACGTGTACTTAGTATTGTACACAAATAGTCTCTAAAAATACCATATGGATGTAACTAAAACATCTTGAGTTGGAATGGATTAACTTTCAGTTTCCTTTCCTCCTTCAAACTCTTTGGGTCATCTTTAATGACATCTTTTAGCTTTGGTTTGAGTTTTCTAGTCACAACGAAACTTTGTCTTTATGATGTTTTGATTAAGTTTCCTGATCAACTGGAATCTTTATCTTTGTGAATCTCTGTTTTCATAGCATGGTAGCGGAGCCCCATGATCTTACGGGACCTGTTAACCAATCTTTGTTATCTTTTGCTGCTATAACTGTTGAATAAAGTTCCGTTATCACAACGTGAACAACGCGCAGCACTAAGCACTAACCTTTCACACTACCAACCTCACCACACAGGCAGACTGTGCTGAGACTAAGCAAGACTAACTTGCACAGGCAGGTTGCG
The DNA here is from genome assembly GCA_028386065.3 of Turnera subulata. Taxonomy (NCBI): domain Eukaryota; kingdom Viridiplantae; phylum Streptophyta; class Magnoliopsida; order Malpighiales; family Passifloraceae; genus Turnera; species Turnera subulata. The sequence goes on along the minus strand of JAKUCV010005891.1, from coordinate 91,947 downwards.
CAGAACCCGAGCTGGAAAAGATAGAAAACTCACAAACACTAACAAGACAACAATCTAGAATAGAGAGAATACACTCTCAGAATACTCAGAGAAAAAAACTAGAGAGAAAAGCTTGAATGCTATAGAGAAATGCTAGAAAGCTTGGGATACTTTTCCAAAAAAGTAGGGCCTTTATATAGGCTACAAAATTAACAATCTAACCTAGAAATTAGGAAACTACCAAATCAAAAAGATATTTAACAATCAAGATCAAATCTAGAACATATCAACCTAGATATAATCTAGACAACTAAATCTTAATCTTTAACTAGATAATCAAAACAACCAAGATCAAATCTAGACAACTAAATCTTAATCTTTAACTAGATAATCAAAACAACCAAGATCAAATCTAGATAATAACTACCTAGATTTAATTTAGTTTGGTGTTGATTTTTAACACTCCCCCTCAACACCAACTCCCGCTCTTTCCACCATGCCGAGCTGATGACAAAAACGTTCAAACTTGTTTCCACTCAAACCTTTTTGTGAACACATTTGCGACTTGATCTTCAGTCTTCATCTGCCTCAGCTCCACTTCTTCTTCAAGAAATTTTTCCCTGATAAAGTGATAATGAACCTCCACGTGTTTAGTCCTTGCATGAAACACGGGATTCTCAGCCAAACGTATTGCTGATTGATTATCACAATACAAAGGAATTGCATAATCAGCTGACTGATGCAAATCCTTTAACAACTGCACAAGCCAAGTGCTCTCCTGAGCTGCCATTGCTGCAGCTCGATACTCTGCTTCTGTTGTGGATAAAGACACTTTTGGTTGTCTTTTACTGCACCAAGAAATTGCTCCAGATCCTAGTTTAAAAACATACCCAGTAGTTGAACGTCGGGTATCATGATCACCTGCATAGTCAGCATCACAGTAGCCAACTAATCTGCAGTCTTCACCTCTCTTATACATAATTCCATTGTCAAGTGTACCCCTAACATATCTCAAGATTCTTTTGACTGCTTCCAAATGAGGCTTTTTCGGGTTTTGCATATACTGGCTCATCACACCGACCGCATAGGAGATGTCTGGTCTTGTTTGAGCCAGATATATCAAACTACCCACCAATTGACGATACATCGTTGCATCTTCCAATTCTCTTCCTTCATGAGTACATAACTTGGCGTTTGGCTCCATAGGTGTCGATATTGGTTTGCAATCGTGCATTCTAAATTACTTTAGAAAATCTTTGCAATATTTTTGCTGATGAAGAAAGATACTTTCTTGTGTACGATCAATTTCAAGACCAAGAAAGTGCTTAAGTTGTCCAAGCTCTTTCATGTGGAAGCAAACTGATAAATTCTGCTTTGTCTGGAGAATTTCCTCTTCACTATCTCCTGTGAGGATTAAGTCATCCACATACACCAGCACTATAGCTAACTTCCCTCTACTAGCTTTAACAAACAAGCTAGAGTCTGCAGTTGTCACAACATAACCACCCTGGACTAAAAACTCAGCAATTTTGCCATACCAGGCCCTTGGTGTTTGTTTTAGTCCATAGAGGGCCTTCCGGAGTTTACATACATACTCGGGATGATCTTGACTCTTGAAACCCTTTGATTGATCCATGAAGATCTCCAGATCCAGCTCCCCATTCAAAAATGCATTCTTCACGTCCATCTGCTACAAGTTCCAGTTCTTACTAGTTGCAAGTGCCAGTAGAACTTGCACAGTTGTAAGCTTTGCGACTGGACTGAACGTTTCATCGTAGTCTAGTCCATACTGTTGAGAGAATCCTTGAGCTACCAAACGAGCCTTAGGCTTTACTCCTCCTGGTAGTGGCACAAACTCCCAAGTCTGGTTATGATCCAATGCTGCAAGCTCCTCTTCCATAGATTTAATCCATCTTGAGCTCAAAGATGCTTCTTCAAAACTCTCAGCTTCTTTCACATCTTCTACAACAGCAACATTGGCATACTTGGGATTTGGCTTCTTAGGTCTTACTGATCTTCTCAGCTGAGCTGGCGGTTCAGCCGCAACTAACTCGCCTTCTTTACTTGACTCTCCATTTAGCTCACCTTCTTCATGCTCTGTTGCACTCAGCTCGCCTCTTCCACTCAGCTCGCTATCTCCACTTGGCTCAGCTTCTTCATGCTCAGCTGCACTCTGCTCGCCTCCTCCACTCGGCTCGCTATCTCCACCTGGCTCACCTTCTTCTAAAACTTCAGCTTCTTCTAAACTTAGCTGAACTTAAGAAGACTCCACTGTCTCTTTTAGATTTTCTGAATCTGGCAGTGCTTGCTTGTCTGAGGACAACCATGCAGACGCCTCATCAAATTCTGACAAATCTTGCAATATGACTTTTTCACCTGTCATATGATTTGAACAACCTGAATCAACAATCCAGTCGTTCTCATAATCAATTTGATTATGTGTTGTTGCCGTAAATGCAAATTCTTCATCTTCTGCAGCAAACAATGCTTCAGCATCCCATTCTTCTTCATATTCGAATGTGGCAGCATTGCTCTCCATGACTTTCTTCTTAGACTAACAGTCTTTCGCCATGTGTCCCTTCTTGTTACAGTTGTAACACTTTCCCTCGAACCTCCTTCTATTGGAATAGTTCTTCAAGCCTCCTTCATGAGTACTTGTCTCACCATGATGACTTTTAAACTTGTCACCATTCTTCTTGGATCCACCACCTTCATGCTGCTTGGAATTCCACCTGCTCTTCTTCGCATAGAGTGCCTCTTCTTCATTCTTCAACGAGACTCCTCCCATTTGCTTAGCTAAGTCTTCTTGACTAGCTAGCAAATTCTCGAATTCCTCAAGTGATGGCTGTTTTGGCCAACCTTGTACAGCAGCAATAAAGCTTCTAAATTCTGACCTTAAACCATGGATAAGAATTCTCTTCATCCAGTAGATGCTTCTGGATCCAACTTTGAAAGCGAACATTGCCTTGCCCACTTTAATCTTCCACTTCCGCAACTCTCCGCTTGCATCTGCAGGTTGTGCTACCTCGGTACCATTGACCACTTCCCACAGGTCTTGTCCTTGCAAGTAGGACTTCATGCAGGTTGACCACGTACTATAGTTGTTGTTGTTGAGCTTCCCCATTGCGTCGATAACTTGTAGGACGGTCATTGTATCGACAAAAGATTCTCACAAAACACCTCTACGTGACTTCCCGAAGAAGGACCTGCTCCGCTACCAGATTGTTGAATAAAGTTTCGTTATCACAACGTGAACAACGCGCAGCACTAAGCACTAACCTTTCACACTACCAACCTCGCCACACAGGCAGACTGTGCTGAGACTAAGCAAGACTAACTTGCACAGGCAGGTTGCACAGAACCCGAACTGGAAAAGATAGAAAACTCACAAACACTAACAAGACAACAATCTAGAATAGAGAGAATACACTCTCAGAATACTCAGAGAAAAAAACCAGAGAGAAAAGCTTGAATGCTATAGAAAAATACTAGAAAGCTTGGGATGCTTTTCCATTAGAAAGTAGGGCCTTTATATAGGCTACAAAATTAACAATCTGACCTAGAAATTAGGAAACTACCAAATCAAAAAGATATTTAACAATCAAGATCAAATCTAGAACATATCAGCCTAGATACAACTAAATCTTAATCTTTGACTAGATAATCAAAGCAACCAAGATCAAATCTAGATAATAACTACCTAGATTTAATTTAGTTTGGTGTTGATTTTTAACAATAACATCTTCTGCTGTTTATCTTTTGAAGGACAAAAAGGGAAGTTTTTTTAATTGCAAGATTTTAACAAAGGAAGCTGTGAAGAAGAAAATTTACAAGAGAATGCTGCTGCAGAATTACGGTTGCAGCAAACTTTGGAGTTTTGGTTCATAGAATTTAGGAGAAAGAAATACTTTCAGTTGGTAAATCTTTTGGTCTGAGATGTTGGAAGAAGTTTTGAAGTTGGTTGTTTTTTGAAGTTGCCAAAATTGAAGGGATGTGAGTGGAAGATTGAAGATGCTGCATGAAAGGTGATGCTTGTTATGATTGAAGAAGTTGATGCATTTTCAAATCCAAGAGCTAAGTGGACATAGGCAATAGGATCAAGGAGGAGTGTTGGAGTTGATCCTATTGCAGGTTAAAGTCGAGAACAGACTAGAAAGCTTTAGTTTAAAGAAAATTCTAGAGACCTGTCTAGAACCCTGTTTAGTATTTTGTGGATGTCAAATAATCAACGTGTACTCAGTATTATACACAAATAGTCTCTAAAAATACCATATGGATGTAACTAAAACGTCTTGAGTTGGAATGGATTAACTTTCAGTTTCCTTTCCTCCTCCAAACTCTTTGGGTCATCTTTGATGACATCTTTTAGCTTTGGTTTGAGTTTCCTAGTCACAACGAAACTTTGTCTTTATGATCTTTTGATTAAGTTTCTTGATCAACAGGAATCTTTATCTTTGTGAATCTCTGTTTTCATAACACATCCTACATCAAGAGCGTAAAAGCAATTTTCAGAACATGCATAACGGATGCCAATGTAAATATTTCTACAAATACCACACATATATGGCGAACTAGTATCAGAATATTCCCTTACTAGAGGGCGTCAGTGAAGGGTCTGTCTAATAATCAGCCTGGGGAAGATAGTACAAGAAGGATGAAAATGAATGTGACAGACTTGACAAGTGTACATTTTGCCACCGTTGATCTCTGTTCCACACTCGTAGCAATTCATAGTCTCCAATCCTTCGTTGGCACAAAACGTCAGCCGATGACGGTCATCACGGTCATTCTGCAACCAAAGAGAATTCAAGTGTAAATGGAGGGCATGATTGTATTTGGCCCGTCTACTATATATGACCACATTTGAATTAGAAATGACCCTCAATTGTAAATAAATAGCAGAATAAAGAGAGACCATAAATTGTAAAAAGGAGGGAGGGGATGCTCTTTCCTCATGAATCTGGGTGTTTCTATCTCCTTCTCCGTCTTCCTCTACAACTTCTATCTGGCCAGAGGTCTTCTAGAAGGATTCATCAGAGATCATACATTCTATATGGGTGGTGTACGGAACATCCTCTGGACATTCCTCGCAAAAATACAGAGGATAGTGTCCGTTTCTTGGTCCCCCATAACAATAGCAAATATACGCACCAGAGTCATCTTCCCGGAATGAGTCCTTGAGAGTGAGGGGATGGGAGTGGCACTCGTGGTCAACCTTTGGCGGTACAATGCATTTTGGGTGGACATTGAAGTCATAACATTCAAAACACACATAGAAAGCGCCCTCGCAAAGCTGCTTATAGTTGTCGCACTTACCTTCACCGCCAATGGAATCAGGTAGCTCAAAGCAATATAGTTTGTGGGGATGGTTTGATTTGAGACTTAGGGGAGTTGTTAGCCCCCTAAAATTATTAGCACAGGGCATATGAAGAACAAAGTCAGAAGAATTTTCATAACACTCATACTTTATGGTGAACAGGGGTTCGTTCCTTTTGCAAGCAACACACTTACCATAGCTATTCACAGAGGCCAGAAGAGGGTGAGGATGATATGGGTGTTGTATTCTCTGCGGTACTCCTAAACAAGATATGTGAAGGTACAATCTGCATTGTAGGCAGCCGTAGCAAGCATCATCAGAAGAAAGGAGCACATTGCATGTGCTACACCTCCTACCGCCATAATATAAGAGGACAAGCTTATGTTCGTCCAAGAAATGATAAATCTCAGTTGCAAAGCAATGTTCGCTTTGAAAACATCAGTAGGAAGGGAAATGCTGCAATGCATACAGAAAGCTGAATCTCCGAAAGAAGCTTGGGATACACTTGTCACTCGGTTCTCTAAAAAGAATGATACGAAGCTTCAACTTTTAGAGAACGAGTTGTTGTCAGTGACACAAGGCAACATGACAATAGTACAATACTTTCACAAAGTGAAGTTCTTGTGCCGTGAGATTTTGGAGTTGGATCCAGAAGTACCTATCGGTGATTCCAGGATGAAGAGGATTCTTATCCATGGTTTAAGGTCGGAATTCAGAAGCTTTATTGTTGCTGTACAAGGTTGGCCAAAACAGCCATCACTTGAGGAGTTCGAGAATTTGCTAGCCGGTCAAGAACACTTAGCTAAGCAAATGGGAGGAGTCTCGCTGAAGAATGAAGAAGAGGCACTCTATGCAAAGAAGAGCAAGTGGAATTCCAAGCAGCGTGAAGGTGATGGATCCAAGAAGAATGGTGACAAGTTTAAAAGTCATCATGGTGAAACGAGTACTTGTGAAGGAGGCTCGAAGAACCACTCCAATGGAAGGAGGTTCAAATGGAAGTGTTACAACTGTAATAAGAAGGGACAAATGGCGAAAGACTATTGGTCTAAGAAGAAAGCCATGGAGAGCAATGTTGTCACTTTCGAATATGAAGAAGAATGGGATGCTGAAGCATTGTTTGCTGTAGAAAACGAGGAGTTTGCATTTACGGCAACAACACATAATCAAATCAATTATGAGAACGACTAGATTATTTATTCAGGTTGTTCAAATTTTGAAGATGGTGTGGTGTTCGATGAGGCACCTACATGGTGGTCCTCAGAAAAGGAAGCACTTCCAGATTCAGATAGTCTGAAAGAGACAGTGGAGTCTTCTAAAGTTCAGCTAAGTTTAGGAGAAGCTGAAGTTTTAAAAGATGGTAGAGAAGGTGTAACTGTAGCTTAAAGTCCTTGGCAAATAGGCGTGCACCAAAGGCCAAACGAAGAAGTTAGGCCACATGAAGAAGGTGAGCCAAGTGGAGATAGCAAGCTGAGTGGAGGAGGCGAGCTGAGTGTAGCTGAGCTTGAAGAAGGTGAGCCAAGTAGAGATAGCGAGTCAAGTGAAGAAGGCGAGTTGGTTGGCCGAGAAGATCGATAAGCCCTAAGAAGCCGAATCCTAAGTATGCCAATGCTGTTGTTGTAGAAGATGTGAAAGAACCTGAGAGTTTTGAAGAAGCATCTTTGAGCTCAAGATGAATTAAGGCTATGGAAGAGGAGCTTGCAGCATTGGATCATAATCAGACTTGGGAGCTTATGCCACAACCAGGAGGAGTAAAGCCTATTTCTTGCAAATAGGTTTACAAGATCAAACATCGCACAGATAGGTCGATTGAGAGGTATAAGGCTCGTTTGGTAGCTCGAGGATTCTCTCAATAGTATGGACTAGACTACGATGAAACGTTCAGTCCAGTTGCAAAGCTTACAACTGTACGAGTTCTACTAGCACTTACAGCTAGCAAGAACTGGAACCTATGGCAGATGGACGTGAAGAATGCATTTTTGCATGGGGAGCTAGATCGAGAGATCTACATGGATCAACCAGAGGGTTTTGAGAGTCAAGATCATCCCGAGTTTGTATGTAAACTCTAGAAGGCCCTCTATGGACTAAAACAAGCACCAAGGGCCTGGTATGGCAAAATTGCTGAGTTTTTAGTCCAGGGTGGTTATGTTGTGACAACTGCAGACTCTAGCTTGTTTGTTAAAGCTAGTAGAGGGAAGTTAGCTATAGTGCTGGTGTATGTGGATGACTTAATCCTCACAGGAGATAGTGAAGAGGAAATTCTCCAGACAAAGCAGAATTTATCAGTTCGCTTCCAGATGAAAGAGCTTGGACAGCTTAAGCACTTTCTTGGTCTTGAAATTGACCGTACACAAGAAAGTATCTTTCTTCATCAGCAGAAATATTGCAAAGATTTGCTGAAGAAATTTGGAATGCACGATTGCAAACCAATATCGACACCTATGGAGCCAAACGCCAAGTTATGTACTCATAAAGGAAGAGATTTGGAAGATGCAACGATGTATCGTCAATTGGTGGGTAGTTTGATATATCTGGCTCAAACAAGACCAGACATCTCCTATGCGGTCGGTGTGATGAGCCAGTATATGCAAAACCCGAAAAAGCCTCATTTGGAAGCAGTCAGAAGAATCTTGGGATATGTCAAGGGTATACTTGACACTGGAATTATGTACAAGAGAGGTAAAGACTGCAGATTCGTTGGCTACTGTGATGCTGACTATGCAGGTGATCATGATACCCGACGTTCAACTACTGGGTATGTTTTTAGACTCAGGTCTGGAGTAGTTTCTTGGTGCAGTAAAAGACAACCAACAGTGTCTTTATCCACAACCGAAGCAGAATACCGAGCTGCCAATGGTAGCTCAAGAGAGCACTTGGCTTGTGCAGTTGTTGAAGGACTTGCATCAGTCAATTGGGTATGCAATTCCTTTGTATTGTGATAATCAATCAGCAATACGTTTGGCTGAAAATCACATGTTTCATGCAAGGACTAAATACGTGGAAGTTCATTATCACCTTATCAGGGAAAAAATCATTGCAGAAGAAGTGGAGCTGAGGCAGGTGAAGACTGAAGATCAAGTCGCAGATGTGTTCACAAAAGACTTCTGTGGCAACAAGTTTGAACGCTTTTGTCGTCAGCTTGGTATGGTTGAAAGAGCAGGAGTTGGTGTTAAGGGGGAGTGTTAAAGATCAACACCTTATTTAGATTAAATCTAGAATGTTGTGATTTAGATTTGATCTTGATTATTATCTTTTTGAATATCTATTAGAATAGGTATTAGTTAGCTTTATCTATTTTTCAAAGTTTGAAGGAGATTGTTAGTTTCCTAATTTCTAGGTTAGGTGTTAGTTCATGTAGCCTATATAAAGGCCCTGCTCTCTAATGGAAAATGCATTCCAAGCTTTCTAGCTTTTCTCTCTAGCATTCTAGCATTTCTCTCTGAGTTTTATGAGGGTGTATTCTCTCTATTCTTATTTGTTGTCTAGTTATTAGTGTTTGTAAGTTTTCTATCTTTCCCAACTCAGGTTTTGCATAACCTGCCTGTGCAAGTTAGTCTTACTTAGTCTCAACACAGTCTACCTGTGTGACGAGGTTGGTAGAATGAAAGGTTAGGACTTAGTGCTGCGCATTATTCAACAAAGTCATGAGGGTGGCTAAAATGCTTAGTACCCATCTTGATCTTCTTCTTGGTCTAAGAGTAGTTGGGGTTATGAAATTGAAGCCTAACTACTGAAAGATGAAAGCTCAGACTGCTTAGTGTTTATTTTTGTCTTACAATGGAGTATACATATATAGCTGTGTAATATTAATTATACACAAACCGTAAGGAAGAAACTGAGAATGATATATGATCACAACTTCATTGCACTTGGAGAGTTGTCAAAATTGAAGAGGAAGATTCCGTTCAGATCCAGATCCGGGAAAAAAGTAAAGAAGCAGAGGAAATAATTACATTAATTGATGAAGTCTTCTTCTTCCTACTTTCTCCTGGTGTAGGGCTTGTCCCACGCAGAGCAGAACGTGTTTAAGACGTGAAAATATTAATACTAGTCAACATCATGTATTAGAAGTTCATGAACAAATAATTAAGGGTTTAATTAAGCTATTATAATAACAATCATCATTATAGTGCAGCGCTGTTGCAAGATATATATTTAACACATTTTACTCCAAATTAGTCCTCCTGGTTATATTAGATGAAACTTGTCTTATTGTTTTTCCATTTGTTTTGGAATCGGTGCATTTATACCTGCTTGACTCTGATTCAGTATCCAGCAACACTATTAAATTGAAAAAAAAAAACACAAGAATGCATAAAATTTAGAATGCAAAAACTAGGTGATTTGAACTGTGATCCACAAGTTGGGTAAATACAGGTGCTTACCTTGGTAGCAAAAAAAGGTTGCAGGTTCTACAGGTGGACCAGAGAATGGGTTGACCAGTAAATTATGACTTGTATAAGTTTAGATTCTAGCTTATTGTGCGGGATGGTTCCAGCTGGATTCTGACTTTTTTTTCTCTCATTTATACAATTATTTAAGTTTAGGTTCGAGCTTGCACATGCTTGATTAGGTCCTTTTTATTTAGTTTTATGATGCGTATTATCATAAATAATTTCATCATGTACACATTTTGTTGGAATACAAATATGAGTTGTGTATCCCACATCGGAGAGAAAGAGGTCAAGTGAGTAACATATAAATGAAGTGGACCCATGTACCCAATACCTTGAGGTTTTGGGTTACAGAGTGGTGTCCTGGTCACGCGTATGGAACTCACTTGAGCCTCGCGTATTGTCTCCCAGGTTTTCGGGCGACTCCCGGTTCTCAACACGTGGTAGCGGAGCCGATGGTTCGGCTGGGACGGAATGGTTTACGACATGGTGAGCTCCCGTGGATGCTGCCCCCACGTGGAACGAAGAGCGGTTGGGTTCTTGGACCAAGCTCGGTTGGAGTTGTAAGGCGTGGCTCCAGATAAGAGTGGTTTCGGGAGGCGCATGCTTCTGAGTGGTGCTTTGCTTTCCTGGCCTAAGACGCCTCCAGAAGAGAGTGGTTTCGGGAGGCGCATGCTTCTGAGTGGCGCTTTGCTTTCCCGGCCTAAGTGAAGTTGTAAGTTGTGGCTCCCGATGGAATGAGCTCTTGGAGCAACGGCAGACGCGTGCTCCTGGAACGGGCTTGATGGCAGAGTGGGCTCTTGGTGATGTTGCGAAAAGTTTCCAAAAATGTTTCCGTTGAAGGGGGTGTAGGCCCGTGGTCCGATATGGAAAAGTCTCACACTTGAGGGGGAGATTGTTGGAATACAAGTGTGAGTGGTGTATCCCACATCGGAGAGAAAGAGGCCAAGTGAGTAACATATAAGTGAAGTGGACCCATGTACCCAATATCTTGAGATTTTGGGTTACAGAGTGGTGTCCTGGTCACGCGTATGGAACTCACTTGGGCCTCGCGTATTGTCTCCCCAGTTTTCGGGCGACTCCCGGTTCTCAACACATTTAAATAGTCAATCCAATCTGTATAATCCCACAAAATGGCTAGCCCTATCAGGTACTGTGCGCTTTTAGGCGACAGATATAAACTTTCTTTTTCCCTGCGGATTTAGTGGAATGTATACCATGTGATAAGCAATCATTTCAGAAGCTTTTGTTTCATTATGAATTATGATTTGTAGAGCGGGAATCAAGCAACACAAAGTCCTCTTTATCAATGATGTGATTACCTGGTTCCTAGGACAAGAAAACACAGAGCAAGTTTTGTGCATTTCTATTCAAGTTTTGTTAGCTTGGATTACTATGATTCTACTTCTGCTGTTCACTCCACTTCATTTATCTCTATTGATTTACTGTCCTGTTGATATATAAGTGATTTTTGCCTCTAAACGGACATCTCAACATCGTCTCAGAAGATTGCTTTCCTCCCATAATAATAATACCTCTAATCGTCCTGTTAAAAAGTAAACATGTCAGCTATTTACATAACACATCAGCTGGTTATAAGTGAATGCAGGCTTGCATTATCGGTGCTACTGAAATTTTTTACCGCAACATGTTTTAAAACAAGAATCCCCTTGATAATAAATCGGCATACATTGTCGCCAAACTTATAAATATTCCATGTAAACATATCATCAATAAAGGTTAGACATTGTACCAGAAAAAAAAGCCAGAAGAAAGTAATTTAGGTCATCATTGTTAAAGATTAACACCACTAAATTAAATCTAGGTTGTTATTATCTAGATTTGGTCTTATCTAGATTAGATATTAGTTAACTTTATCTATTTTTCAAAGTTTGAAGGAGATTGTTAGTTTCCTAATTTCTAGGTTAGTTGTTAATTTTGTAGCCTATATAAAGGTCCTACTTTCTAATGGAAAAGCATCCCAAGCATTAGAGCTTTCTAGCATTTCTCTCTGAGTATTCTAAAAGTGTATTCTCTCTTTTCTTATTTGTTGTCTTATTACTACTCTTTGTGAGTCTTTCTATCTTTCCTAACTCGGGTTCTGCACGACCTGCTTGTGCAAGTTAATCTTGCTTAGTCTCAGCACAGTCTGCCTGTGTGACGAGGTTGGTAGTGTGAATGTTAGTGCTTAGTGCTGCGCGTTGTTCACGTTGTGATAACGGAACTTTGTTCAACAATCATCAGTCCCTACGAAGACCATGTTGACAGTATCGCAATATAATTAAGTGTTGTCATACAAGAAAACACAGGAGATAATGGAAGCAAGTTGTCAATTTTCCATTACATGACCATTTCTCTTTTTGTGCTCGTCATCTTCGAGTAGCATTATATATTCTTCTTCTGCTCTTTACTCCTCCTGACTTTTTATCTCTAATGATTTAGTCTCCTGTTGATCATCCTTAATTTCTGCCTCCAATAATAATACCTCTAATGAAGAAGTGTCACCCTGTTTAAAGTAAGCAGCAGCAGCCTTTAAGTGCATGCAGGCTAGCAGTATCAGTGCTAAATAAACTGTTTACAAGAAAATCTGGGTAAAGTAAGAAATAAGAATCCTCCTGATAATAAATTGGAGCACATTGGCACCCAATTTGTAAAAAATTGTTAGTTCTAATGGAAACATGTCAATAATTAAATTAGACAATGAATGGAATCTTACCTCGTCGATAACACATCCAACATGAGCAACGAACACGTGATCCTGACTCCAGCATTCCTCACACAAATAAACAGGATGATTTGGGTTTCTTGGCTCCCCACAAACATAGCAAACATACACACCAGAATCGTCCTCGTGGAAAGAATGCGCAAGAGTAAGTGGATCAGCATGACAACTATGCTTCACTATTGTTGGCAGAGGGATGCATTCCAGATGTATATTAAGGTCACACTCCACACAACGGTAGAAGGAGTCACTAAATGTTTCAGAAGAACACTTGTAGCACTGAAATCTGCTCTTGTTTTGGGCACCATCCCATAGATCGCATGCCGCGAAAGAATAAAGATTGTGCTCATGGAACTCATGTTTCAGACTGGATGTAAGATCAGTTGCACACTTGGGATGGAGGAAAAACTGGCACCCGGAACAGGAATACCCGGCATATGATATTTTTAATTTACAGACACCGCAAATTTCACGATGGAAATAAAGATTTTGGGCAAATAATCGATGTGGGAGGTGATATGATGGCTGTATATCTATCTTCATTTCCAAACATGACTCGTGGAGGAAGAACATATAATATTCATTTATGCAACAATACGTCCAACCTGAAATAGGCAACCGGCATACCTCACAACGCATCCCAAACTCACTGCTGCATTTGGCCAGGGTGAGTTCATTGGGGTGAGTGAAATGTTGAATCTTGACTGCAGGATGCTTCTCATCGAAATTCTGATACTGATCATCAGTTAAAAAGGCGCATTCCACATCAAGAGTGTAAGAGCATGTTAAGCATTCATAGTGGAAGTTATTGCATATATTTCTACAAAAACCACACATATATAGCGATCCAACTGTACCAGAATATTCGAATAGAGGGTGTCTGTGAAGGGGGTGTCTAATAATCTCATAAGGGAAGTTAGTACAAGATGGATGAAAATGAACGTGACAGAATTGGCAAGTGTACATTTTACCACCCTGGATCTCCATCTCACACTCATCGCACTGCATACCCTCCAACCCTTCTTCGGCATGTATAGTTAACGGATGAACATGGGTATCAATCTGCAGCCAAAGAAAATTCAAGAGTAAATGTGGGGCTTGAATTAATGTATTTGGTTGATGTACTATGATGACCACATTCAAATAAGTAATCACGTAAACACTCAATTGTAAATAAAAGAATAGAGATGGACCAGAAAAAGGAGGCGCGGAGAATTCAAGTCTCCTTCCTGCTGTCCTCCTTCGTCTTCCTTTAATGGTTCTATAACTTGCAAGGCCTTGCCATCTGTGATCTGGAGAGAGGATTCATCTTCCTGGTGATCAGAGACTATACATTCTACATGAGCAGTGAATGGACAATCTTCTGGGCATTCCTCGCAGAAATACAGAGGATGGTTCCCGTTTCTTGGTTCCCCACAAGCATGGCAGATATACACACCGGACTCATCTTCCCGGAATGAGTCCTTGAGAGTGAGGGGATGGAAGTGGCACTCATGGTGGTCAACCTTTGGCGGTAGAATGCATTTTGGGTGGACATTGAAGTCACATTCAAAACACAGATAAAAAGCGCCCTGGCAAAGCTTATGACACTTGTGGCAAGTAGATTCAGAGCCAATGGAACCTGGTGGCACAAAGCAATATAGATCGTGGTGGTGCTCGGATTCGAGCCTTAGGGGACTTGTTTGCTCCGTAAAATTATTATTAGCACACGCCACATGAAGAAAGAAGATGCAAGAATTTTCTTCACAACACATATAGTATAGTAGGTTTTGCGGCTCCGTTTTGCACGCGGCACATTTACCAACAAACTCGTAAGAGGCCTCAAGAGAGTGAGGATGATAAGGGTGTTGTATTACCTGCGGGACTTCTAAACAGGATTGGTGAAGGAACAAGCTGCATTCTGGGCAGCCATAGCAAGCATCATCAGAAGAAAGGAGCACATCGCATGCGCTGCAGTTTTTAGTTTCACTGGCACAAAAGAAGAGGGCAAGCTTATGTCGGTCCAAGAAATGATGAGCATCTTCTGTTGTTACGAGGTTGTTGTTGCTTTGTCGATGATCACAACTACTGCTCTCAGTCTGAAGTGCACAACTAATGTCAAGATTGATCTTGCACTTCCCGCAGCTGTACATAAAGCTGATATCCCCGAAATATTTTCTACAACAATTGCAGACGAACCCCACTGAGTAGCTGTTGCGGAGGATGAAAGGGTGGTCATCATCCGTAGAGTGAAGGGGAACATTTTTTAGCTCACGGGGCAATTCGAAGCATGATTTGTGGAGGATATATGCCTTACAGACTTGGCAAAAATAGGCTGGACCATTTGCCACTTTTCCACGGCATCCATTGCATAGTACATCCTTGCGTTCCTCGCTCTCCTCATAAAATGTCAACTCATGAGGGTGGCTAAAATGCTTAGTAGTTCCCATCTTGATCTTCTTCCTGGTCTAGGAGAGTCGATCGTTGGGGTTTTGAAATGAAAGCCTAACTACTCGAGATGGAAGATTATCAGACAGTTTTCTTTTTTTTTTCCCCCTTACAGAGGTATGTATATATTAATTAATTATACACAAAACGGAAGAAACTGATGGGAAGAATATATCATCCACTGCACTGCACTTGGACGTGTGCAGTTAAGTTGACCAAATTAAAGAGGATGATTCCATTCAGATCCAGATCCAAAACAGTAAAGAAGCAGATAGGAAATAATTAATTCATCAATTGATGAAGTCTTCTTCTTCCGGTTATAGGTAGGACTATAGTTATTGTTGGAAACTGTAGTTAATGGGTTAAAAGCACTTTTTTTCCCTACACTTTGTCAGTTTTATCGTTGTTGTCTCATCAAAATCGTCATTGATGTCCCTTAAGTTTAGTAAAATTGGGTATTGTTGATGGCGAGTGGCGAAGTTAGGCTAGATTTTTTGGGGGGCAACACATGATAATGTTGCATATTTATCTCATCTTATTGATTTTGGGATGAATCACGCCTTAGAATATACTCCCTATATTTTGAATTAATTGACGTTTAAAGAATCCTCAAATAAATCAAAAAAGGTAATTAATAGCCTAGAATTTAAAATTATTTGACTTAATGATCATTGGAAATTACAAAGCGATAATCTTTTAGGAACAAATTTTTTTCACTCAAATGTCAATCAATTCGGAACTGAGGGAGTAAGGAGCATTGAAATCTAAAATAGAAATTTCATGATCCTAAAAAATAATATAATAATATTTTTTATAAAACATTAATCGGATTCAAGGCACAAAATTCCTTCAAACTTGAAACTCCTTACTCGTACAAGACACAAGTAGTCGAATCCAAGACATAATTAATCGGATTCAAGAACAATAATAATATAATAAAAGAATCCTTACATGTTTCTTTCTTGATATAATGAACTGTATAGCCTGCCTTGAATTTGAAAAAAGTGCTGCCAAAAGAGTGTTCGTAATTCAACCAGATTTATAATCTTTTGTCTTATTAAATAACAAAGCAAAGCGGTATATATTTATAAAACTATTGCTACCGTCTTTCTTTTAATTTTTTTAATATCAGAATTGGATTTTTAACTTTTTTTCTTATGGCCCACAACTAGTCCATTTGCTTTTAAATATTGAAGGGCAAAAGTTACACGTACCAATACCAAAACGCAGCCACAATACCAATATACCAATGCCGAAGATAGCTTATTGTAGTATATATTTAATTATATATTTATGAAATTATGAAAATACCCCTCGTTAGAAAAATTTGCCATTATGTCAGGGGAGGCCGTGGCCCCCGGCCCACCGCCACTGTTGATGGCGACCTCTTGTGAAGAAATCTCACATCGGAGAGGAAGGGGAAGATCTTGGGCCATATATACAGGGGTGCTGCACACCCCACTAGGTTGACCTTTTGGGGAGAGGGTAATGACCCCGTGATAAGTGGTAGCGGAGCCGACCCGATCAATCTCCGATGTCACGCCAAGCGCTCCGTGGGGACGTAGTAGGCAGGGTGCTCGGTCGACGACGGGGGCGTCATTGGATTCGTTGGGAGAGAATGTGACGAAATCCCACATCGAAAAGGAAGGACAAGGTCTTGGGCCATATATACAGGGGTGCTGCACACCCCACTAGGTTGACCTTTTGGGGAGAGGGTAATGACCCCATGACACTGATCTTCTAGCAAACGTTGGCGGAAGAGGTGGGGTTGGAGGAAGGGTGATGGGGTAGTAGGTGGGTGGAGGGTTAAAGAGGATGTATTAATTGCATAATTTGATAGAAAGCTATAGGATGATGTATTAATATTTGTGTTTTTATTTTATTTTAATGGTTGTTGTTGTGGTGGTTTTTTAAGATATCCATAATATTTGAGCTGGAAAAAAGATGCCCAAAAGTTTTTAGTAAACATATCTTCCATTTTGATAATAAAAGAAAGAAAGAAAGATCGAGTTACATTGATTGTATGATTATGAAAGAATTATTATTCTATTATTGTAAAATAGGATATAGAAGAATAAGATTTCAATTTGGTGTAAATTTACCATTGATAGTTGAAGTAAAAAAATTAAAATTTTTTATTTAATAAAAAAAAATTACAATGAAACTTGATCTTTTGGATGTTGAATGTTAGCAAAACGACGGCGTCCAAAATTTCTATAGATAAAAGAGAAATATAAATCTGAAAGTGAAAATTATTTAAAAATTGAGTAATATATGGGCCCCACCCACCGCATATCTCTTTTAGGATAGAAATTAGGTAAAAATGTACCGTTTATCAAAGTTGAGGGATGACAATGACGATTTTGAAAGAGGAAGACAACAAAGTGTATGGACAAAAAGGGACTTTTAACCGTAGTTAATGAAGTCGTCATTAATACTTGTTGAAAACAATTAAGACTATAACCGGAAGGTCCGGAAGAAAAGATTCCACGATAAGTAATACTTGCTTTTATATAAAAAAAAATGTAATACTTGGTAGTTGGTGGATAGCACAATAAGTAAAATCATGCTTTGAAATGCCTTCCTTAATTGACAGATTCAACTTCATGATTAAGTTTCTTCTTCCGGGTTCTCCTGGTGTAGGCTAGTCCCTAGGGGTGTAAACGAGCAGAGTTACTCGCGAGCTACTCAGGATCGACTCGCTGGCTACTCAAACTCGACTCGTGCTTATCGAGCTCGAGCTGAGCTCGAGTCGAGCTTAGAGTGCTATCGAGCCGAGCTCGAGCTTACCAGTACTCGGCTCGCAAAGCTCGCGAGTCTTATCGAGCTTTGCTTTTATAAGGCTTAGGGTGGGTGGGCTTTTTATGGGCCATATATATAGAAAATGAAAAATTTGAGCGATGTGTTTTAAGCCCAAAAAAATGAAAGACTGTTAAAACACAAACACATTTACACTACACAAACACAAAAACGACCGAGTCACTCACAACACAACACAGTTCACAAATTCCAAATTCCAATCCCTAATCCCTTTTCTCTCCAACGACCGACTCACGAACTGACGAACAGCTCTCAACCCTCTTTTCCCTCTCTGGCCCCTCATCTCTCAAACACTTCTCTTCCCCTTTCTTCTCCGCCGCCACAGCCGCGGCCACCAGGCAAGGAAACCACCGCCGGCATTCCTTGCGTGGGACGAGTTGTGGCGCGTCTTGGGGACTCGGCCGACGGCGTGGTGGAGTCTCGACTCCTCTTACTCAACTTCAGGCCAAGCTAGTAAGTTTGCTCATTCTTTCCTTTTCTTCTCTGGATATGAAGGGAAAGAATAATTCGGTTTTGGGTTTGGGATTGTAGGCTGTAAAATTTATGGTGTGGTGGCTGTCTTCCTGTCATTTTTTTAGCGATTTTCTCTTACTCTCTGTGTTTTTCTTGTTGTGGTGTCTTTCAGTTTCACTACTTCGGTTGCAAAATCCCTTCTTCTTGGCTTCTACTACTGCTCCTCAACCTCTGCCATTACTGAACATTGTCAAGGTATCAACTTTCTCTCCCTCCTTTTCTCTCTCTGTTTCGTCTCTGTTTGCTCTTACTTAGTGTGGGTTTTTGGGATTAGTTTCTGGTTTTGTTTGTTTAGAGAGGTTATATGTGAAATGGATTTCTTTTACTCATGTGAAATGCGAGTGCAGTATTTGGGTTTCGAGTTTTGGTGCTCGTCTTGGCTTCTCGGGGTTACTTAGAAACTTGAGGAACGTGAAAGATTAGAGAATTCAACGATATTACCTGTCAACTCTGTTCAATTGAACTTAAAGCAGTAATTGGCTCTAGGTTAGTGTTTGTTTGTTTGGGAAATCAACATGCAACTGAGTTATTTTCTCTTCCTCCATATTCTGGCATCAAGGTGTTAGAACCTATGTCTTCATGGTTCATTCATTACAGGTTTTGATAAATGACAAACCAAGATCATAACAATGATGAAGCAAAAAGAAATCAAGCAAACAAGTACTCAACCAAAGTGATCAAGAATTCAAGTGAAGATATGATCAAGAGTTGAAGTGCAAAGAAGAGCAAGAGAAGTTAGGACCCATTTGTACAAGGTAAAACACTCAACTTCTCTTAGGCATTGGCTCAAACAAAACACATTTCAATCATACAATTCATAAGCATACTTTCAAACATAAAGTTGTGTTTTGAGTCTAAAACATCGATGTTCTGTCAACAAACATCGATGTTCTGTTTTTCAAGTTTTTCAAAATATTGGCAGTAGCTCTAAAACATCGATGTTGGATTATAAAACATCGATGTTCTTGTGACCGTTCGTCAAAACATCGATGTTTACAATCCAACATCGATGTTCATGAAAACTTGTCTTTGAAATAAAATTTTGCCGAAGCCAAAAAACATCGATGTTGGCCAATTAAACATCGATGGTGCACAAAACATCGATGTTTCATTTTCCAACATCGATGTTCTGGCATAGACCCTTTTTCAGCATATTTCTGCGAAGCCAAAAAACATCGATGTTGTATTTTAGAACATCGATGTTGTATCTGAAAGCATCGATGTTGCTCAGACAAACATCGATGTTCTACTAGCCGTTGGAACAATAATTTAAAATTGGTGGCTAAAACATCGATGTTTGTAGGCAAAACATCGATGTTCTGCCGTTGTAGCAGACAACTTTTTAGCACCCACTAAGCTTTGTTTAAAGGTGTTTTCTTGGGTGGATTTCAAACGGCTCCATGACTTTTCAGAGCTACATATTGAGCATTTTCAGCTGTGTTTCACAACCAATCAACTCTCTATTCATTCATTATTCATTGCAAAACATTCAATCAAGTTTAAGAGCCAATTCCTTTGAGATTATTGAGAGTTGCCTTATTAGAGCTAAATTGTAACTCATACCCACTCTTGAGAGAGCTTTTGTTTGAGTAATCTTTGTAGTGTTGTTCATACACTGAAAGGGTGGTTTGTTCCCTTGTAGCTACTCATAGGAAGAGTGATTTTCTTTCCTTGAGAAAAGTCTTGAAGTGAGGTATCTTCAAGCAAGTGTGTAGGATTCTCGTGATTAGAATTCCTAGGCTGTAAACGGTTTGTTAAGCACCCGGAAGCTTAACGGTAGATAGTGAACTCTTCAAGTGAACCTTGAAGGACTAGATTAGCCACAAATTAGTTGTGTGTGAACCAGTATAAAAATCTCTTGTGTCCTTCTTTCAATTCCGCACTTCATTTCCTGCAAAGTTTTTAATTTTCGGTCATAAGCTATTCACCCCCCCTCTAGCTTAAGTCTATTGTCCTAACAATTGGTAGCGGAGCCTAACTCTCTGAAGACTTAACCGTTTGAGTGGAAATCTTCCATGGCTTCTTCAAGTAATCATGCAGGAGTTCTCGAAGGAGATTCAACCGTCCGTCCACCGTACTTTGATGGCACCAATTACAGCTACTGGAAGGAGAGGATTAGAATTTTCCTCCAATCCAGCAACTATGCTCTTTCGCGAATCATGAAGATTGGAGAGCAAATTCCGATGAAGAAAGTTGGTGAAGTCCAAGTGCCAGAGATGGAGGAGGAATACAATGCTGCAAACATTGTATTAGTTGAAAACAATGCCAAATCTATCAACATGCTCTATTGTGCAGTCAATCCCGACGATTATCGGAAAGTCTCTTGTTGCACAACCGCAAAAGAGATGTGGGATAAGCTGGAGGTCACCTACGAAGGAACCGATCAAGTTCGAGAGGCCAAAATCGACTCCCTCACTGCAGATTACGAACTCTTTCGTATGAAGGAGAATGAAGGAATTGAGGAGATGTTCGACTGCTTCTCCAAAATCATAAATGAGCTTCATGCTCTCAAGAAGGTTTACTCCGACAAGGACTTGGTCAGAAAAGTTCTTCGAAGTCTCACTCCCGAATGGCGATCAAAGGCGGATGCCATCTACGAAAACATCGGCATCAACAACACAACGATTGATAGCCTAAGAGGTAATCTTATAACTTATGAAACTACCGTTCTTAAACCCTCCTTGCCTTCTATGCAGGAACCAAAGAAGAAGACAATAGCTCTCAAAGCCTCCACCTCCAAGACACAAGAACTCACCGAATCGGACTCTAGTGATGATGATCAAGAACTCGGACTTGTCATCCGCAAATTCCACAAATTCATGAAGAAGGAATTTGTAAAGAAAGGAAGAAAGATGTCCGGGCCACCCAAATGCTATGGGTGTGGAGAGAGTGGGCACATCAAGCCCAAATGCCCCAAAGCAAAGGAAGGAAAGGAGAAGAAGTCCTACAAGAAGCAAAGGGCATACATATCATGGGGAGGCGACTCCGGTGACGAATCATCCGATAGTGATGAAGAAGAAACGGCGAACCTATGTCTTATGGCAAGGGAAGAACCGGAAGAGGTAAGTACCACTTCTCAAAATGTCTCAATTGAGGAACTACAAAATGCATTTGATGAGCTTTATGGTGAATTCATTTCTATTTCCAAAGTTAATAAGAGCTTAAGGAAACAAGTTATAACATTGGAGAATGATATGGAAAATGTGTCTATTGAGAACAAAAATCTTAAGCAAGAAATTAAGACTCTAGACACACCTAAAGAATGTGTATCTTGTGGCTCCTTAAAAGAACAAAATGAAAAATTAGCATGTGAAAATATGAAGCTAATGGATGAAAATAAGGTGCTAGGAAAGAAGAGTGTAGAGGAATGTTCATCATGCATACCTTTAAGGAAACAAGTTGAACAACTTGAAACTACCTTGAAGAAGTTTAATACTCCTCATAAAAATTTGAATTCTATGCTAGGTAATTTGCAATCTACTAGGCATGGAATAGGTTTTAGGAACGAACCTAAAAGACGTAAAGTAGAATCGAAGAAACCTAAGGTACAACCTAAGGTAAACCAAGTGAGCAATGTGCATAAGTATAGGAAACATAGTAACTACTATCAACCTAGAAGAATGCATAACCCAAATGTCATTTGTCACTATTGCAATAGAATAGGACATATTGCTCCTGTTTGTTTCACTAGGCATAGGCATTGGGCTCAAGAAGAAGCTCATAACCAATATGCACCTAACACTCAAGGACCCAAGAAGATTTGGGTACCTAAATCTCATTGATTTGTTTTTGTAGGTGTGCTTGAAGGCATCAAGTGTACTTTGGTACCTTGATAGCGGATGCTCCAAGCATATGACCGGAGACGCATCCAAATTTTTGCAAATAAAGCCATCAAATGGAGGAAACGTTGTCTTTGGAGACAACAACAAAGGAAAGATCATTGGCATTGGCTCGGTTGGCAAAGATAAGTCTTCCTCCATTGATAATGTTTTACTTGTTAAGGGTCTTAAACACAACCTCTTAAGCATAAGTCAATTATGTGATAAGGGAAATCGTGTAATCTTTGATTCCAAGTCATGCACCGTAGAACGTCTTAGTGATAATAAGATCATTCTACAAGGTGATAGAATTGACAATATTTATATGGCTAACTTGGAAGAGTCTTCATCAAGATTTTCAAAATGTCTAATGAGCAAAGAAGATGATATGTGGTTATGGCATCGTAGAATAGCTCACGTTAACATGAAGACCTTAAACAAATTAGTGTCACAAGACTTAGTAGTTGGTGTTCCAAAGATTAAATTTGAAAAGGACTCTATATGCAATGCATGTCAAAAGGGGAAGCAAGTGAGAGCCTCGTTTAGTTCCAAAAACGTTGTCTCAACATCTAGACCGCTTCAACTTTTGCACATGGATCTATTTGGTCCTTCACAAGTTAAAAGTTTTGGTGGAAATTATTATGCTTTTGTAATTGTTGATGATTACTCTAGATTCACTTGGACTTTGTTTCTAACTCACAAAAGTGAAGCATTTAGTGTTTTCAAGAGTTTTGCCAAGAAAGTTCAAAATGAAAAGGATTGTTCAATTGCTTGCATTAGGAGTGATCATGGAGGTGAATTCGAAAACAATCAATTTTCAGCATTTTGTGATAAATATGGCATTGAGCATGACTTCTCAGCCCCTCGGACACCACAACAAAATGGCGTTGTTGAACGCAAGAATAGGTGTCTTGAGGAAATGGCAAGAACAATGCTCAATGAGGCTAAAATTCCCAAGTATTTCTGGGCTGATGCAGTTAGTACGGCTTGCTATGTGTTAAACCGAGCAATCATAAGGCCAATTCTCATGAAAACGCCTTATGAATTATACAAAGGAAGAAAGCCTAACATTTCTCATCTACGAGTCTTTGGTTGCAAATGTTTTGTCCATAATAATGGGAAAGATAATCTAGGAAAATTTGATGCAAAATCTGATGAAGGCATCTTTCTCGGTTATTCATTGCGCAGCAAAGCGTATAGAGTCTTCAATAGACGTACCTTGAGTATTGAGGAATCCCCTCATGTTGTGTTTGCAGAAAATGATACTCGCTTGGCGAGAAAGGATTTTTGTGATGATCTTGTAGGTACACTCGAGAAGATGTCAATGAATGATGAGGAAGAAGAAGCTATGCAAAACATCTCTTGGAAGAAAGGAGGCACTCCAATTGAACCAACACCTCAACAAGAAATAGAGGCTACACCACAACAAGAAGAACCAAGCCCTGTGGAAGACATTCAAGACACAACGGTTGATATCAACCAAGAATTACCTAGAGCATGGAGAGAGTCCAAAGATCATCCTCTTGACACGGTAATAGGTGATATCAACCGCGGGGTAAGTACTCGAAATTCACTTAGAGATAACATAGGGCACATTGCATTTGTTTCACAAATTGAGCCTAAAACTATTTCAGAAGCAATTAATGATGAACATTGGACCTTGGCTATGCAAGAAGAGCTAAATCAATTCAAACGTAATGATGTTTGGGAATTGGTTCCGAGGCCCATTGATCATACAATAATTGGCACAAAATGGGTGTTTAGAAACAAACTAGATGAAAGTGGCACAATAACAAGAAACAAAGCTAGGTTAGTAGCTAAAGGATATAATCAAGAAGAAGGAATAGATTTTGAGGAAACATATGCACCCGTTGCACGACTAGAAGCCATTCGTCTCTTGCTTGCATTTGCATCATCTATGAACTTCAAATTATATCAAATGGATGTTAAAAGTGCATTTCTAAATGGTTTTATTCAAGAAGAAGTATATGTTGCTCAACCTCCTGGTTTTGAAGATCATGCATTTCCCGAACATGTTTTTAAACTTAAGAAAGCTCTTTACGGTCTCAAACAAGCTCCAAGAGCTTGGTATGAACGTTTGAGTAAATTTCTTTTGGATAACGGGTTCAATAGAGGCAAGGTTGACACTACCTTATTCATAAAGAACAAAAACCATAACATCCTTTTGGTTCAAATTTATGTAGATGATATCATTTTTGGTGCCACTAATGAGTCTTTGTGCAAGGAATTTTCCACCATGATGACCAATGAGTTTGAGATGTCCATGATGGGTGAGTTGACATTCTTCCTCGGTTTACAAGTCAAACAAATGAAGGAAGGAACATTCATCTCCCAATCCAAGTATTGCAAGGAGCTGCTCAAGCGCTTTGAAATGGACAATTCCAAGCAAATGGCCACACCAATGAGCACTTCCATTCATTTGGACAAAGATGAGAAAGGTATTGAAGTTGACATTAAGAAATATCGAGGTATGATCGGTTCACTTCTTTACCTTACGGCAAGTAGGCCGGATATCATGTTTAGTGTGTGCTTGTGTGCAAGGTTTCAATCTTGTCCTAGAGAGTCCCATCTCAAGGCTATAAAACGAATCATGAAATACCTTGTAGGCACAATAAATGTTGGATTGTGGTATCCTAAAGGCTCTAGTCATCACCTTGTAGGTTATTCCGATTCTGATTTTGCCGGTTGCAAATTAGATCGTAAAAGCACTAGTGGAACATGTCATTTGCTAGGTAGCTCATTAGTCTCTTGGTTTAGCAAGAAACAAGCTAGTGTTGCATTGTCTACCACCGAGGCGGAATACATTGCCGCTGGAAGTTGTTGTGCACAAATTCTTTGGATGAAACAACAACTAAAGGATTATGGTCTAAATCTTAGTCAAGTACCTCTTAGATGTGATAACACAAGTGCCATATGCTTGACTAAGAATCCCATTCTTCATTCAAGAACTAAACACATAGACATTAGGCATCACTTCATTAGGGATCATGTGTCTAAGGGAGATGTAGCTATTGAATTTGTTGAAACTAAATTTCAACTAGCTGACATCTTCACAAAGCCTTTAGACAAAGAGTCATACTTTCGCATACGCACCGAACTTGGCATCCTTGACTCTACTTTGATGTAATCTTTGCATTTCTAAATTCCCTTGAACATTACTGACTTGGGCGTCGGAGAGTCCCCTAATTTGTTTTGCAGGTACTCCCCTCACCAAAGCAACTAGATAGGGGGAATGTGCCATATATGAAGGAGAACATGGCCATAAGAATATTAAGGGTTTTAACATTCTTCATTTCAGCACATATAGAAGTGTATAGGTGTAGCTAATATGTTTCAAAAGCTCCACCTATTTCTTACATAAGCACTTCCCAACCTCTTCTAATCGCTATTTCTTTTTGCTAATGCCAAAAGGGGGAAGATAGGAAGAAGTATATGCAACAAGATAGGAGGAATCATACTTTGTAAAACATAAGGGGAATCATCTTTATGTAGCATATACTTCTAGGTGTTTGTCATTATCAAAAAGGGGGAAATTGTTAGAACCTATGTCTTCATGGTTCATTCATTACAGGTTTTGATAAATGACAAACCAAGATCATAACAATGATGAAGCAAAAAGAAATCAGGCAAACAAGTACTCAACCAAAGTGATCAAGAATTCAAGTGAAGATATGATCAAGAGTTGAAGTGCAAAGAAGAGCAATAGAAGTTAGGACCCATTTGTACAAGGTAAAACACTCAACTTCTCTTAGGCATTGGCTCAAACAGAACACATTTCAATCATACAATTCATAAGCATGCTTTCAAACATAAAGTTGTGTTTTGAGTCTAAAACATCGATGTTCTGTCAATAAACATCGATGTTCTGTTTTTCAAGTTTTTCAAAATATTGGCAGTAGCTCTAAAACATCGATGTTGGATTATAAAACATCGATGTTCTTATGACCGTTGGTCAAAACATCGATGTTTACAGTCCAACATCGATGTTCATGAAAACTTGTCTTTGAAATAAAATTTTGGCGAAGCCAAAAAACATCGATGTTGGCCAATTAAACATCGATGGTGCACAAAACATCGATGTTTCATTTTCCAACATCGATGTTCTGGCATAGACCCTTTTTCAGCATATTTTTGCGAAGCCAAAAAACATCGATGTTGTATTTTAGAACATCGATGTTGTATCTGAAAACATCGATGTTGCTCAGACAAACATCGATGTTCTACTAGCCGTTGGACCAATAATTTAAAATTGTTGGCTAAAACATCGATGTTTGTAGGCAAAACATCGATGTTCTGCCGTTGTAGCAGACAACTTTTTAGCACCCACTAAGCTTTGTTTAAAGGTGTTTTCTTGGGTGGATTTCAAACGGCTCCATGACTTTTCAGAGCTACATATTGAGCATTTTCAGCTGTGTTTCACAACCAATCAACTCTCTATTCATTCATTATTCATTGCAAAACATTCAATCAAGTTTAAGAGCCAATTCCTTTGAGATTATTGAGAGTTGCCTTATTAGAGCTAAATTGTAACTCATACCCACTCTTGAGAGAGCTTTTGTTTGAGTAATCTTTGTAGTGTTGTTCATACACTGAAAGGGAGGTTTGTTCCCTTGTAGCTACTCATAGGAAGAGTGATTTTCTTTCCTTGAGAGAAGTCTTGAAGTGAGGTATCTTCAAGCAAGTGTGTAGGATTCTCGTGATTAGAATTCCTAGGCTGTAAACGGTTTGTTAAGCACCCGGAAGCTTAACGGTAGATAGTGAACTCTTCAAGTGAACCTTGAAGGACTGGATTAGCCACAAATTAGTTGTGTGTGAACCAGTATAAAAATCTCTTGTGCCCTTCTTTCAATTCCGCACTTCATTTCCTGCAAAGTTTTTAATTTTCGGTCATAAGCTATTCACCCCCCCTCTAGCTTAAGCCTATTGTCCTAACACAAGGTAGGGAATTCGGGGCTAATTCCTTGTCACATTTTCTTTTGGGGGTTGAAATTACTTTCCATTTAAGGAGGAAGAAGAAGAAAAGATGTAACAAATAGCCAATAGATGCATTGTTTTATTTTGTGACGAATAACTATTGTGGCTGTTAGTCTCACATTCTATACATTCTGGGCTGCAAAAAGAGGACATGACTTTGGCTTTCTTGGACCATTTTTATTTGCTGCAAGAATGGGGCTTACTTGCTTCAGTATTATCGAGTTAATTACGCAAAGCTTTTTCTGTCATCGCATTTTGATAATGAAATTGTTTTGTCCTTTTATGTAGACATGTCAAGTATACCGAAAATCTCTACTTTAGCAACACAAACTGTTGGTGTAGGTAATGAAGATGATGATACAGATACACATTTCCAGAAGAAGAAAAGAGCAAAGAAATCCGCTGTGTGGCTCGAGTTTACAGAGGAAACAATCAACGGGCAGCTGAGAGCTCGATGTAACCATTGCAAGAGTGTACTGAAAGTACACAAAAGCGGTAGCACCACTCATTTCAACCGACACTTGGAGGCGTGCATTTACCGAAAGAAGAATATGGAGTGAAAAAGAAGCCCAAGGTTAGTAACATGGTTCCTTAATATGAATTTATAAAAAGTATTAGTTAAAGTAATAAATTGTAATCTTTTAATTTTGAAACAGGAGATGAAGCTACAGGAAATTATTCTTCCGTTGGTCGATTAGTAGTGCACTGTTGCAATGGCTGGCTGCTCCCTGTTGCAGGGTAGAAAAAAATTTGTATGTTGTTTATATATGGTAGTAAAAGAGGTAACTTCAGCTGTTTACTGGTTTTGGCTCTGCAACTAGGCTTGATCTTGCATCTTAGTCATTGAATTTGATTCGCATGTCTTTGACAGATTTGTTTAAAATTCCCACATGTTCTTACTGGTGTGCCTTTCTTTTTAACTCCCTATGCGAAAGAAACCAGAAATCGATGTGTTCAAACCTGAGAGTAATACTACTTTTTTAAGGCAGGTTTTATGTGTAATTGACATGGTACCGTTGGCATGGTTGACTTGTTGGAGGTTCATTCATGGAGTGTTTTACATGGAGCTTGTTGGAGGTTCATTCAGAGTTTTGTACTGGTTCCCAAGTCTATTAAGAGTAGGAACATCAATATTTAAATAATGATCTCTCAAAGGGTTTAATTACTGCAGGATAAAAAAGCTTTATATGTCCTTCTACTTTATCGAATACGCATTTGTTATCCCTCTTCGTTTAATTTCACTCATATTGTCCCTAAACTTACAATTTACAGGGTCACTATGTCCATTTTACTTCCTATAGCCGGTGGATTATCGTGATGCTGACACGTGTCTGGTGGGCCCGTGTTCTACCCATTAATTTAATCATTTTCCTTTTTTAAAAAAAAATTTAATTCCTAAAATCCTTATTTAAATTAATTTTTTTTATTATTTGGGGGAAGAGATGCCCTGTTTAGAACGGCATCATTTTTCAAAGAATTTTTTTTAGTGTATTTTTAAAGAAATTACACAGTTGAATAAATTAATCGGTAACTCAAATTCTTTATTTGGTAAAAAAAAATTCTTATAGAAAAAATAGTAACTCAAATTCACAAACCAAAAAAGGAACTCTCTCCCTCATCGTGGAGATCCTCGAGCCGGACGAATCCCAGTCCGAACACGATGGACAGGTGATCCGTGGAGTTCAACGAGGAGAGCAACGACCGCACCTCCTCTTAGGGCGGCCTCGAGTGGGAGAAGCGGGTCCGGACCTCCACCAGAATCCGTTCCAGCAACTGCTTCTTTGTCCTCATAACTGGCGCCGTCGGCTTCGTTGGCACCCACATCTCCTCCGCCCTCAAGCGCCACAATGACGGCGTCTTAAGCCCAACAATTTCAACGATAACTATGATCCTTCCCTCAAGAGGGCCCGACGGAGATTGCAATCAACGCCTCCACATCGACATTTCTTCGCCAGCCCGCCAGCGACTCTGTGCGTCCCGGAGGACGGGGGTGCCGTTGATTTCCATGAAGAAGCGCTTCCTACGCCGCCTCTTCCTGGGCGGAGGAGCCGAGGGATCGGTGGAGTTGGGGTTTTGGTTGGGCCGGACAGGGTCAGAGGAATCGTTTTGGGAGTCCACTGAAGCCGCAGCGTCGACTGCCGCATTTGGGAGTGGGTTTTGGTGGAGGGCGGTTAGGGGTTTTCCGATGAGTTTTGGGGGTCGTTGAGGAGTTCAGGTTGGGTTGGGGAGAGCGTGAGGTTGGTTCCGGGGGACGAATCATCGGAGATCGGGGACTTGGGGTGGCTCTGCTGCTACTGCCAGTGGTGCTTCCATTTTTATTTTCACTGGGTTTTATGGTCGGGTTTAGGTTATGGGCTACTAGAGCGCTCCGGGGTTTTCATCGTGGAAGGCGACAGAGGAATGGGGGTGTTCCGTATACACATGCTAATATTAGTTTGGCATAGAGGAAACTCAGGTACAAGCCTTCCACAGAACTGCGGATGGGGTTGCAGAAATTTATAAGGTGGTACCTAATTACTATGGAGGGAAGAAGGTTGTTTGCCTATGATAATTAATGATGAATTCTTTTTTGGTTATGTAGACGGGTAATTCTAAAGCAATTTTCTTGTTCATTTTGATTCTTATGATTGTGGTGATAGTGGTTGTTTTCGTATCTTGTGTGGGTTGGATTTTGGCTATGGATATGGATTCGACGAAGGGTGAAGAAGAATGGAGCAGAAGAAGGGAGAAGCAAGGAGGAGGGGTGGTGAAATTGGTTTTTTTGTTGGAAAACGATATTGTTTTGGGCATTTATTTAACTAAAATAAGATTTTTAGAAATTTAATTTTAGGAAAAATAAAAAAGGATTAAAAGAATTTAAAAAATTGGTAACTGTGGGCCCCCATATGACTCGTGTCAGCATCGTGCGAACCTACCGGCTGTAAGAGGTAAAATGGACAAGATGACCCGGTAAATTGTAAGTTCAGGGACATATTGAGTGAAATTGAATGAAGAGGGACATCAAATGAGAAATCAACAAAGTATAAGGACAGAAAAAACTATTAACTCATTTCTGCAGGGATATCCTTTGGTAGTATAACATTCTTCTGCCAAATGCTTCTATCTTCACTTGTTATCTTGTCTGAGTTGGAACTTCCTGTGTTATTAATTCTTGATTGTTTCGTACGGTCATCACAATTTATTTTGTTTAACTCATGCATATCATTGTTGTAAGATGCAATTGGTTCTGTAACTATTTGCTGGTTGAGTAGAAACAATTTAGTTATATTTGGACTTTGACATTAATCGAGCTTAAACGAGCTGAGATCTAGCTACAGAAACAAACCACTACTTAACGAGCCTTAACGAGCCGAGCTCGAGCAATGGAAAAATCTAACGAGCTCGAGCTCGAGCTTAAATATACAAGCTCGATTGAGCTCGAGCTCGAGCTTGGGTTTCCTTAACGAGCTCGAGCTCGAGCATGGGATTCCTTAACGAGCTCAAGTCGAGCAAGGCACTACTC
This sequence comes from Turnera subulata, assembly GCA_028386065.3. Taxonomy (NCBI): domain Eukaryota; kingdom Viridiplantae; phylum Streptophyta; class Magnoliopsida; order Malpighiales; family Passifloraceae; genus Turnera; species Turnera subulata. The sequence continues at coordinate 61,463 of JAKUCV010005891.1, read as the reverse complement.
AGCTCGTTTACACCCCTACTTGTCCCCATGCAAAACAGAACGCGTTTAGGTCAAAATATTACAATAATAATCATTATAGTACATTCTTTACGCCAAATCCTCCTGGTTGTTAGATGGAAACTAGTTTTCAACTTGTCTTACAGCTGTTTTTCCACTTGTTTTGAAATCAGTGCATATGTACCTTTTTTTTTTTATACCAATGGTGCATTTATATTATATCTGATTGATTCTGATTTAGTATCCAGCAAATTAAGCTTCAAGTAGTACAGTACACAGGACAACAAACGGTGGTTTCGCGGGTGATTGTTGACTGGTCTGTTAAAGTAATAGTTTCTCTTCCGGTAATCAAAGAAGGTGAAGAAAATAATGGAAGTCCTCTTCCGGTTTCTTCTGGTCCAAGCTTATGCAGCCATATTGATGAACCACTGTTTCTTTGTTCCTATCCTCTTTTTATTAGCATCAGTGTTATTAGAACCGGACCGGACCGGTCAGTCCGACCGGTTCGACCGCGATTCGAGGGGTAAAACGGGGTTTTAAGGTGATTGGACCAGGCAAGGAAGTGGCCCCAAAAAAATTGGATGAACCGCCCTGTTTTTTGATGACTCGTTGGAACCGGCAAAAAACCGGGAATCGGACGGTTCGCTGCTCCATACAAAATAAAATAATTTCTTCACAATTTTCTTTCTCAGATCACGCATTTGGTTTGGAAAAACTTACACACACTCTCTCTCAAAACGCATTATCTGGAAAGAAAATTGGGAAAACCCTAAATTCCCAATCTGATTTCAATCTCCCTCTCCTGCTTAATCAATTCCAAGCCACCATATATCAAGCAAGCAGAGCACCAACGACAGTGTTCTCTCCATCAATTTTGCTTGCAGAGCACCAACGACAGTGTTCTCTCCATCCATTTCCAATTTCTAAGTGAACGATGAGTCTTCTCTGCTTTTTTTGTGTTTTAAATAGGTCATGTTTACTTGTGACTTGTGTATCCAATGCTCATGCTTTTATCAAATGAACATAGATCTTCTTCACTTGTGCTTCCTATCGGTGCTTTCATGCTCATTCTTTTATTATGCTTTGGTGAATTGTGCTTTAGGTAAGACCCCACGTGGGTAAGCCACCAAGATTTTTCTTCTTTTTTTCTTGGCCTGCTCATTTACAAGCCATGAAGATTGCCACGTACAGTTCATGCCTTTAAAATACACTTTGGCTGAAGTCAGTTAAAGTTAAACAAGTGTATACTTAGGCTAATTAATCAAATCTTGGCAACTCGCCTTGGGCAAAAACGTATTAGTGGCCTATATGCCCTGGCACGGTTACAATTTTGAAGATGCAGTACTCATTAGTGAGCGCCTGGTATATGAAGATATTTATACTTCTTTTTCCATACGAAAATACGAAATTGAGATAATAAAAGGCTGTGACAGAACTACTAATTTACTACGGCCTGGCAAAGTCCGTTCATTCCTTCTTGGCCTGCTCATTTACAAGCCATGAAGATTGCCACGTACAGTTCATGCCTTTAAAATACACTTTGGCTGAAGTCAGTTAAAGTTAAACAAGTGTATACTTAGGCTAATTAATCAAATCTTGGCAAATCCATCAAGGCGCACCTTGCATTTTAAATTGCACAACCAAAAATCCTCTCAAGCTCAGTTTAATAGCACCTGCCATTTCTTTTAATTATTTAGTTTTGCTTTAATAGCACCTGCCACTTCTTTTATTATTTAGTTTTGCTTTAATTTCTTGTCTCCTGCAAGTTTATTAGTTAAAAATTTATAGCTAACCTTAACCATTTATTTGTTTCTTTATAGGTTAAAGTATTGTTCTCATGTCAACTAGTACTCCTTCAACGGGCGCATCTAATTCTAATCCTTCGTCCGAATGTCCCTCCCAAACCTCAAGCACAAGAGGGAAAGTTGATCCAGCATGGGCACATTGCAAAGAAATCGATGAAGTTGTGGGGAAAAGTAATAAAAGAAGATAAAATGCTTGTATTGCTCTTAAGGTTTTTGCTGGTGGTGGTATTAACAGATTTAAAAGGCATCTAGCTGGAATAAAGGGAGATGCAGAGCCTTGTACAATGGTGTCAGATGAGATAATTCATCAAATGAAACAAGTCCTTGAGGGTTATGCTTCGAACAAGAGAAAGACACAAGAGATTTTTGAAGAACAGAATCCATATTCTCAACGACAAAGAGTACAAGAAGAGGATATGTATATGACTCTGCAAGATGATGCTCCACAACAACAAAATAATCCACCACAAGAAGAAAATATAACGGAATCAATGCCTCATCATAGTAACAGAGGAAGAGTAAAAGCTTTTTTGCTAAAGAAACTGCAAAAAATCGTGGCAAAGGAGTGAAAATTGGGACAACAAATGAGGTTGGGAAAATTAAGTCAGCCTTTGCGCCAAGGACAACACCGGGGGCTCAACCAACACTTCAAAGTGTACTCCAAAGCAAGGAAGCTAAAGAAAGGTGCGGTATTGCTATATCTAAATGGATGATTGATGCTTTAATACCATTTAATGCTGTCAATTCAAAATTTTATCAACTTGCGATAGATGCTATAGCTGCTTTAGGTCCTGGGTATAAAGGTCCTGGTTTTCATGAGCTTCGTGGATATTTTCTAACCAAGAATGTGGAGGAAGTTAAAAGTTATGTGGAAGGTTATCACAAGACTTGGGCAGAAACTGGTTGCACAATAATGGCAGATGGATGGACAGATCAATCTAGGAGGACTCTTATCAATTTCCTAGTATATTGTCCAAGACATACGGTATTTTTAAAATTTATAGATGCTTCAAATGCTTCAAAGACAGCTGAGATGTTGTTCCAGTTATTTCGGGAAGTTATTTTGTTTGTGGTGCAAAAAATGTGGTGCATGTGGTTACGGACAATGCTGCAAATTACGTTGTTGCCGGGCGGATGTTGGAACAAGAATTTCGAACACTGTTTTGGTCTTCTTGTGCATTCCATTGCATAAACCTAATGCTTCAAGATATCGGCAAATTGGATGAAGTGATATTGTGATTCATGCTTCAAAAATCACAAAGTATATATATAATCACTGTTATCCCTTGCATTTGATGAGAAAGTTTACTAATGGAAGGGAGATCCTTCGTCCCGCACCCACTAGATTTGCGACGAATTTTATTGCTTTGCAAAGCATTTTATTACAGAAGGATGCCTTGAGAGCTATGGTGACATCAAGGGAGTGGATGATTTTTGCTTATGCAAAGGACAGGAAGGGAAAAAAGTTTGTTGATTTGGTTTTAGACTCTATGTTTTGGAAAGAATGTGCAACAATTGTGCAATTGACAGAGCCTTTAGTTCGTGTTTTGAGAATTGTAGATTTTAGCATAGAATCGTACTTTCATTTGTGGACCAAACTTTTAGCAACCGTTGCTGTGTAGACATGAAGTAGAACCAATCTGTATAATCCCACTGAATAACTAACCAATTCTGACTTTTCATGCAGGATAAAGCAAACAGAACAGACAAGTGTTCAATGTGATAATCAATCATTTACAGCAGCTTTTCCATCGTTAAGAATTACAAATTCCTGTTGGTACTATGATCAAGTGCTGAATTCCAGCAGTTCATTGTTTTTGTTCCACCACCTAGTTGTGGTTTCTAAAAGCTTTTGAAACGTGTAAATGCTATATTTTAGATTATTGTAATGTTTTAAATTATTGAATATACTTGGTGAGCTTAATGTTTGGCAAAACAAGATGAAAATCAACTAGCTTATGATTTGGCAATGCAAGTTGCTTGCTGCAGCAAGTTATAATTTGGTTAGATTTCATTCCTAACTTCACCATGCTTTTCATATTTTATTCTTTTGACCGGATTCTAGCGAGGTTTGATGACTTGACAACCTTTTCGGTGCCACATCAACAAAGTGGAGACTACTTGTCAACTAATTGAACGAATGAGACATGTGGGGCGGATTTGAATTATGTACTTTAATATGAAAATGGACTCCAAGTTGCAAATATGACACCGGAAAAGTTCGATCCGAAAATATGCCACGTCATCAAATCACGTTAGATTCTTGTCGAAACGACCAAAATATGAAAAATGTGGTGAATAAAGGGAAGAAATCCAACTAAATTACAATAGGGGGTGAAATTTATAATTAAAGGGGATCACTAAGATGAACAAGGCATTAATCCAAATATGTATTTGTAATTTGGTTGAAATAAGTGAAGTTCAAGTAACCAACATTTTATAATACAATTTTATAATAATATTGATAATAGCGGATAATTAAACTAAGAAAAAGAGTACAGAGGGGGATAAAAAGAGAGATAGAGAGAGAATACACAAGAATATTAGTCACGCGGACATATAGAAAGGGAGTAAATAGTTTTTTATGTCCTTTCACTTCGTTGATTTCGCATTTGGTGTCCCTCTTCCTTTAATTTCATTCATATTGTCTCTTAACTCACAATTTACCGGGTGACCTTGTCCAATTTACTCCTTATAGCCGGTTAGTAGCTATAGTGTTGACACGTGTGTGATGGGTCCATGGTCTGCCCATTTATTTATTATTTTTTTATTCTTTTAATCTATTTTCGTTTATTTTTTTTTGAAATAAGTAAATTGTTAAAAGAAAAAAAATAATCCCATGGTCTGCTATCGTCCTCCTCCTCGTTCCCCCACCTCCGGCCTCTTCGGTGGCGCCGACTGGACCCCGTACCATAGGCACAACCACCAACCCGTGCCATACAACCCTTCGCCGGCCAAACCCAAGGCAAATGTGCCATCACTAAACTCACCACCGCACCAACAACATCAAACCCGCCATTGACAATAACCTACAGGAACTAGCAAGAACAAACATGCCCAGAAACACTACCAAAATAACCTTGAAATAACCAGATGAACAAAAACCTAAATCTAACATTAATCCAACCACACAAAAATCGATTAACCTATTTACAATCAAATTGGGATTTGAATTAAAAACAAAAGAAACAAACCCAACACGTCCTCAACAAAGGCACAACGGCCATGCTTGAAGCAAAGCACCTCCTCTCCTGTAGGGAGAGTCAGTTCTGTCGCAACTGATGATACTTGAGGTATTAAACTGGCTGTTTATACTCTGGAGCACTCGATCTAGTCAACGTCGACCACTGGATCTGGTCCAACTCCGCAGGACGCCGCCTCGACGACCTCATTCTCCACCGTGAGGGACTGGCCCTTCTTGCCACTATTGACCAGCCCGTCGCGGCGTGCCTCGCTCACGATCCTCTGCCAACCACCCAACTCACCACTATCAACAACCTCCTTTCCATCTTCCGCCTCTGCCACCTCTTTTCCTCTTCGTTGCTGAGCCGCTGCCGTTACCACCTCTACTGATGTCGCGCCACCCTCTTCTCTTGGTCGTTGTGGTGTTGGTTTGGTTGTTATGGGCATGGGTGTCGGTGGACGTATTGATGATGGCGAGCTTGTGGTGGGTTCTTGCCTTAAAGGTCGGTGAATCTTGGGTTGTTGCGCTTGTTGGTAGAGCTAGGGGTTGGTGTTTGGATAGATGTGGCCAGACAATGGGTGTTGAAGATTTCGGATTGAGGAATTGGTTTGAATCCATAACTGCTATGGTGGATTCGTTGCTGGAATTGGTTTGATTGGTGCTTGATGTTTGGTGATTTGGTGGTGGAAATTGGCTGTGAGTGGTTGTGTTCACTGTAGTGTCTGGTTTGAGGTAGGAGAAAAGAAGTGAAGATTTAGTTTTTTTTGAGATTTTTTTATTTGATTAATGTTTTTTCCTTTTTTAGAAATTAAAGTTTGGAAAAAAAGAAAAGAGGAAAAGAATAAAAAATAGGCATCTTGCTGGCCCATGTGACACGTGTTAGGACCTCAATAATTTACCGGCTCTAAGGAGTAAAATGGACAATATGACCCGGTAAATTGTGAGTTGGGGGACAACATAAGTGAAATTAAACAAACAGGGACAACAGATACGAAATCGACAAAATGAAAGGACATAAAAAACTATTTACACTACAGAAAGGATTAAAGCGTTTTTTGGTCCCTGTGAAAGGCCTCAAAGTTGGAAGTCATCCTCGCGTAGGATTTTAGCTTCTTTTCATTCCTCCGTTCATCGCTTTTAGTTAGTTTTGGTTTGTCCGGCCAAAATCGCTGATGTGGCAAGTTTTTTGACTCCACATCAGCTTTGTGGGGCCACATGTCAGCGTTTAACCCAAAACCGACCCAGCTCCACCCGACTTGTTTCTTCCTCCCGATTGGTCCGGTTAGAAATTTTTAAATTTGCAAAAATTACTTGGTACACATAATTTTTGGATTTTTAATTAGAATACTAAAATTATAATCCTTACTCTTAAATTATTTTTTTACATATCCAAAGACACATCTTAATTTTTACCTAAATCTAATTTTTTGACTCATCCATTTTTTTTACCCATAACCCAATTTAAAAATTTAAATTAAATTCTAGTATCGAAAATTAATATGAAAAAATTCAATTACATGTGAATTTTTTCCCAGTATTAACTTTTTGACCCGATTTAATATTGAAAGAAACAACACAATTACAATACATTATCTCATTATTTATCTAATATGAAAAGATTAGCTCAGTTTTTATTTTCCTCTTCAATTATCTCCATAAATTTTTCTTAATCTTTTCTTATTAAAGAATATTTTAATTAAAAAAACAAAAGTAATTTCACCACCATCACCCTCCTCCACCCGACGACCACCACCAAAACATAGTAGCACCCTCCTCCACCAACAACGACCACCACAAGAAACACCACTACCCTTCTCCTCCATAAGCACCGGTTGAATTGAGATTATATTCTTGTTTTTTACCATTAACAACATCAACACAATCACAACATTATCATCATCATCGTCACAACCCACAAACAACTCAATTCAATTTAGTGGTTGTGTGTGGAGGCTTTAGTGGCTGTACCGCCTCCTTTGGCTTGGGGGACGGGGCGAGTGCAGCAGTGGTTGGCGGATCGAGGAGGTGGTGAACCCTCTCGCACCCGACGCGAGAAGATTGGGTTGGTCTCCTTCTCCCTATGGCCTTCCTCTTCGGGCAGTGGTTCTGCAGTACTTCAATTGCGAAGCAAGAGGCGGCGACGGGCCATGCGGCGCGGTGGATCGTGTGGCGACATCCGATGGCAAGAGGCAGTGGTTGCTGATGCAGTCCATCGAGACGGAGGAAGAGAAGGCGCGGCGGCGCGATGTTGCAGCGGCAGCAGAGGGACTGGATTCTCTTGGAAGGGGCCTGAAAGGAAGGGGAGATGGGGAGGACTCGCTGGGCTTGTGGGACCGAGGCTGGAGGTTTATCGCGGGGGCTCGTATGGGGCGGTAGACGGGATGGAGGGGAGACCTCTGACCAGGAGGGGGCGGGGGGAAGGCGGTTGCGCCGCCACAGTTGGCGCATGTGGAAGAGTTGCAGGAAGGGGTCGGGGATTTGGGACGGGGGATCATGAGGAGAAAGAAAAAGAAAAGAAAAAAAGAAAGAGAGAAAAGAAAAAGAAAAGAGAAATAAGAAAAAGAAAAAAAAAGATGTGTACGGGATTGATGGAGAACAATAAATAATTTTAGAGATTTTGTTTAGTATTTTAGGGTTTTAAGTGTAATTATATTTTTTAATTTAATTTGGATAATAGATAAACAAATTATGAAGTGTTAAAAAAATTAGATTTGGAAAACATTCTAAGGGTGCAAAAAATTGGGATGTGTGAAAAATTAATTAAAAAATTAATTTAGGGATAAAGATTACATTTGGACATTTTAACTAAAAAGTTAAAAAATTGTGGGTTGGGACATTTTTGTCGGATTAATCGGTTGGAAGAAACGAGGTCGGGCGGAACTGATTTGTTTTGGGATAACCCTGATAGATGGGACCCACAAGGCTGACGTGGCACCGAAAAATTTGCCACGTCATCAGTTTTAGCCGGATTTTGGTCGAAGCAACCGAAGCTAACCAAAAGCGATGAATGAAGGGATGAAAAGAGGCCAAAATCCTATACGAGGATGACTTCCAACTTTGAGGCCTTACAGAGGGACTAGAAAATGCTTTAATCCTTAAAAGAATACAGAGGCCTGCAACATTGTCTTTATACGATTAAGTTTTAGTTACTGGAGGAGTGGATATTTCGCCTGTTTGATTAGGACCTTTTTTTTGTTTATGCATATTATGATTATATTTCCATCGTGTTCACATTTGAAAATCATAAAAAAAAAAATGGTAAAGAAGTTGAAGAAATAATGAAGTCCTAACCAAGCAGGTGCACGCTTATGCAGCATATTAGTGTTTACTGTTTGGTAGCATTTTATCTATGTTCGTTTTTTTTTTTCGAAACCGGAAAAGTATTATTAATACTTCAAAATAGAATACAAAATGTACACAAAAGGAGTTGTTACAGTTGTATACCCCTCTCCTCTCTATAAGGAGGTCTCTAACTATATCTAGAGGGTGTCAGAAAAAATCTACGCCCCAAATCAAAATGTGTAGTTAACGATGCTAATGATTGAGCAATTCATATCAAAAAAAAAAAAATGATTGAGCAATACAATTAACATCACTATGTACAAAAGTTAAGGACCAAAGATCGTGCATTTGCAGCATATCTCTAACTTCCATCACCTAGTCCGGCTTCCTAATCAAAATCCTCAGCAAACTGTAAAGCCATGCCATATCGCCAAAAGCTCCAACTGTTTCTTTGTATCTATAGGCAACTGTTGTTGCTGTGTAATCATCAAGTCAAACCATTCTGTATATATAATCCCAAAAAATAGATACCCCACTCACTTACCACTTGCAAAAGATGATATATGATATTGAAGCAACATGACAGTCACAGTAAAGCAGCAGAAAGAGGAGTGGGTCAACACAATGCCTAGCAAAAATTTCCTTCTGCTGTGGTTTTAGGCAAAAGATAGATTCTTTTTTCTTTTGGTGGATTTAGTGAATATGTACTACAAGCAATCATTTCAGAAAGATTTTTGTTTCATTATGAATTACAATTTATAGAGGGGCAATCAGACAGCAGAGTTTCGTCTATACTGTAATCCTGGTTCCTAGGAAAACCGTGTTCACAGTATTGGCAATATAATTTTTAACTGTTGTCACACAAAGGAAACTGAGAGCAAGTTTTCAGCGTTTTAACCGTGTTCACAGTGTGATTCTACTTGATTTATCTCTATTGATTTGGTGTCCAGTTGATAAGTATTGATTTCTGCCTCTAGTTCGAACATGATCGCTTTCCTCCCATAATAATACCTCTAATGAAGAATCCCCTGTTAAAAGTAGACATGTCAACTATTTACATAAACAGCGAGCAGGCTTGCGTTGTCAGTGCTAATGAATTTTCTTCTGCAATCTTTTTGAAAAAAGTGTATTCATACCTGATTCAATCCAGCAAAGATATTTGGAGAGGACAAAAGTCTATAAAATTTAGAATGCAAAAGGAAAAATAATTTAACTTTAACTGTTGTGATACAAGAAAACACAGCAGATTGACACCAAAAAAGGAAAACACAGCAGATATTGAAAGTCGTCGTCCGTTTTCCATTGCATGACCATCTCTCTCTCTCTCTCTCTCTCTCTCTCTCTCTCTGCTTGTCATCTTGTAGTAGCATGATTCTTCTTCTGTTGTTCACTCATCTTGTTTTGCCTCTATTAATTTAGTCTCCGGTTGATCATCCTTGATTTCTGTCTCCAATAATAATACCTCTAATGAAGTGTCACCCTGTTAAAAAGTAAACATGTCAATTGCAAAAACTGCAGCAGGCCTCTTTTTTTTTTTTTTTGCTTGCAGGCTAGCATTATCACTGCCAATAAAATATTTAATAGAATATAATGCACGATTTTTCACCCAAAACAAAACAAAATATTTACTACAATGTCCTTACAAATTGGCCAACATTGCCACAAAAATTGTAAAGCTAAGTTAGTTTTTTTTTCCCTGTTTGAAAAAAAGATAAGTTAGTTCACAAGGAAACTAATCAATGATATATGAAAAATGTAGCCAATGAATGAAATCATACCTCTTCAATAACGCATCCAACATGAGCAACGAACACGCAACCCTTACTCCAGCATTCCTCACACAAATAGCAAGGATCATTTGGGTCTCTTGGCTCCTCACAAGCACTGCAACAATATTCACCAGTATCATCCTCTTGGAAAGAACTCCTAAGAGTAAGGGGATCAACGTGACAACTATGCTTAACTTTTTTTGGTAGAGGGATGCATTCGGGATGTACACTAAGGTCACATTCCACACAGCGGTAGAAGGATTCAGCAACTGTACGAGTACACTTGCAGCAGTACTGAAATCCGTATTTTTTTTCATCATCAAGCTCAAACCATACTTTGTATGCAGCGAAAGAATAAAGGTTGTGCTCATGGAACTTATGTTTCAGAGTATATGTATGAGCAGTTGCACACTTGGTATGGTGGAAGAAAGTGCATTTGCAACAGGAATATCCGAAACCTTTAATACATGATTCACAGACACTGCAAATTTTTCTATGGCCAGTAAAAGCCTTATAAAAATTGTGTGCAAGCAATCGATGTGGGCGGTGATAGGATGGTTGCATTTCTTGTCGGATTTGCAAACATGACTCATGGACCAAGAAATAACAATCATCACGACTTGAGCAATAATAAGTCCAGCCTGAAATTGGGTACCAGCATATGTCACAAGGCAGTCCAAGCTCATGGGTACATCTTGCCAGGGTGAGTTCATGGTGGTGACTGAAATGTTTAATGTTGTCTTTAAGATGCTTCTCATTGAAATTCTGATAGTTGAAATTCTGATACTGATCATCAGATAAAAAGGCACATCCCACATCAAGAGCATAAGAGCATGTAGAACATCGATAATATACGGAGTTAGCGCATATATTTCTACATAGGCCACACACAAATAAGGATGCATAATCCCGAGCTAGCGGGTGTCTGTGAAGGGGGTGCGTAATCTCCCTGGGGAATTCAGTACAAGCTCGATGAAAGTGAACGTTGCACAATTCACAAGTGTACATCATACCACCATTGATGCCTGTTTTACACCCATAACAGCTCCTGATCTCCAATCCTTCTATGGCACGAAAAGTTAATTGATGATCATGGCTGTCAATCTGTAACCAAAGAGAGAATTCAAGAGTAATTATCTGGGGCTTGAATGTATTCGGTCCATGTACTACATATGACCAAATTCGAACTAGTATTCACACTCAACTGTAAATAGAAGAATAAAGAGAATGCTCTTAACCTCATGAGTCTGGGTCGTTTTTAAGTCTCCTTTTTGCTCTCCTTCTTGCAAGCCCTTGTCATCTGGTATCTTGCGAGAGGTCTTCCAGAAGGATTCATCATCTTCCAGGTCATCAGAGATTATGCATTCTATATGTGCAGTGTTGGAATGTAAGTGTGAGTGGTGTATCCCACATCGGAGAGAAAGAGGCCAAGTGAGTAACATATAAGTGAAGTGGACCCATGTATCCAATACCTTGAGGTTTTGGGTTACAGAGTGGTGTCCTGGTCACACGTATGGAACTCACTTGGGTCTCGCGTATCGTCTCCCCGGTTTTCGGGCGACTCCCGTTCTCCTAACACGTGGTAGCGGAGCCGATGGTTCGGCTGGGACGGAATGGTTTGCGACATGGTGATGTTCCCGTGGCTGCTGCCCCCATGTGGAACGAAGAGCGGTTGGGCTCTTGGACCAAGCTCGTGTTGGAGTTGTAAGGCGTGGCTCCGGATAAGAGTTAAATGTTTCCGTTGAAGGGGGAGTAGGCCCGATGATGTCCGATATGGAAGAGTCTCACACTTGAGGGGGAGATTGTTGGAATGTAAGTGTGAGTGGTGTATCCCACATCGGAGAGAAAGAGGCCAAGTGAGTAACATATAAGTGAAGTGGACCCATGTATCCAATACCTTGAGGTTTTGGGTTACAGAGTGGTGTCCTGATCACACGTATGGAACTCACTTGGGCCTCGCGTATCGTCTCCCCGGTTTTCGGGCGACTCCCGTTCTCCTAACATGCAGTGTATGGAACATCCTCTGGGCATTCCTCGCAGAAATAGAGTGGATAGTTTGGGTTTCTTGGTTCCCCACAAGCATAACAGTAATACACACCCGAGTCATCTTCCCGGAATGAGCCCTCGAGAGTGAGGGGATGGAAGTGGCAGCTGGTGAGGTCAACGTCAACCTTTGGCGGTAGAATGCATTTTGGGTGGGCATTGAAGTCACATTCAAAGCACACATAGTGAGCGCCCCCGCAAAACTGGTCACACTTGTCGCATATATAGTCACGCTCAATGGAATCAGGTCGCATAAAGCAGTATAGAACATGGTGGTGGTGGGATTTGAGCCTTAGGGGAGTTGTTTGCTCCGTAAAATTATTTTTAGCACACGCCACATGAATAACAAAATCACATGATTTTTGAGAACACGCATAGTACAGTAGGCCATCCTGGTACGCTTTGCACGCACCACACCTACCAGGTTCCATTATTGAGGCCCGAAGAGGGTGAGGATGATAAGGGTGTTGTATTTCCTGCGGTGCTTGTAAACAGGATTTGTGAAGGTACAAGCCACATTGTAGGCAGGCAAAGCAAGCATCATCAGATGAAAAGAACTCACCGCATGCGTTACACTTCATAAGGGCGCAATACATGAGGACAAGCTTATGTTGGTCCAAGAAATGCTCAACCTCAGTTACGGGGTTGTTGTTGTTCTTGCTCTGCTCATGATCGCAACTACTACTCTTGGTCTGATGTGCACAATTGATGTCAAGATTGATCCCGCACTTCTCGCAGCTGTACGCAAAGCAACCATATCTGTAATTTCTGCAACAATTGCAGACGAAACCCATATCGGTTTTACGGAGGACGAGAGGGTGGTCATCATCAGTGGTGTGAAGTGGATTGCTTTTTAGCTCTGTGGGAAATTCAAGGCATGATTTGTGGAATATATAATAACCATCTCGTTTGTGTCGTATACTGACTGGGCAAAAATAGGCTGGACCATTTACGACATTATCACCGCATCCATCGCATCGTACTCCCTGCAGGTCGCGACCAATATTGATTGTTGGTGGCAGATGCTTGACTATCTCCTCGCTTTCCTCAAAAAATGTAAAGTCTTGATCCAAGCCGAAATGCTTGAAAGCCATCTTGATCTTCTTTCTTGGTCTAGGAGTCCAGAGTAGTTGGGGTTGTGAAAATAAAGCCTAATTACTCAAGATGGAAGCTCAGACAGTTTTGTGCTTATCTCTGTCTTACAAAAAGTATAAATGTAGTTGAGGAGTATTGATTATACAAAAATAGGAAGAAACTGAGAAGAATTTATCTCACAACTTCACTGCACTAGGACATGACCAAATTAAAGAGGATGATTCCGTTCATATACAGAAAATACAGAAGAACATAAGGACATATAAAAAGGTACATAATAATTAAGTTTAAATACTAAGTAGCGTGAAAACTTGTTCTAGCTGGGTTGTGACTTTTTTTTCCATTTATACAATTAAGTTTTAGTTTCAGGAATGTGTTAATTCCGCCTCGCTGCTTGATTGGGACTAAATCATTAATTATACTCAAACTGGAAGAGACTGAGAAGAATGATCACTACTTCACTGTACTTGGACATGAGCAATATTTAGTTGACAAAAGAGGAATATTCCGTTCATATCCAGATCCAAAATATAAAGAAGAATATTAGTCATACCTAAGGACATATAAAAAGGTACACAACAATTTAGTGTAAATACAAAATACTAGCTAGCGTGCAACCTTGTTCTAGCTGGGTTTTGACTTTTTTCCATTTATAGAATTAAGTTTTAGTTACAGGAATGCGATGCTGCACCTGCTTGATTAGGACTGTTTCATTTAGTTTATGCAGATTATAATTATATTTTCATCGTGTACACATTTTAACAGTGATCCAGAAAATCATTAAAAAAAAAAAGGGTAAAGAAGCTGAAGAAGTTGAGAGGAATAAGCATAACTTCACTCAACTTGGACATGTGGAATTAGTTGTCCAAGAAAGGATGATGATCCAATCCAGATCCAGAACCAAAAGAATACAGGAAAGTATTAGTTATGCACAAGGACACTAGGTATAAGTCTAGATACTAGCTAGCGTGCAAGCTTGTTCCAGTGCAATTTAAGTGCGGATAATGAAGTCTTCTTCTGTTTCTACTGGCGTACAGGCTTCTCCCATTGCATAACATGTAGGAATGGCAATTTTTTCGGGTCTACCCGATACCCACTCAAAACCCGCTTTTATGGGTAGGGTATTACCCGACTTTGACCGGCTAAAAAAAGGGTAGGGTATTACCCGGACCCTAGTTCACCGGGTCTGGGTCTGGGTAAGGGTCTAGGTTTTACCCTACCCGTTAGACCCTATCCATTATAATATTCTAAAATCTGTAACTGAATTATAAAAATCAACTTGAGTTTCTTTCTTTTGTTTCTTTAATTCTTTTCCACTCACCTCCTCTTCTTTTCTATTGAAATTTCGTTCACCTCCTCTTAGGTCTATTGAAATTCCGTGCTCTACAACCCTAAACTAATATTATGTTATTATAATTTTCCTTTGTCTTAAAAGGAACTTTAATTTATAATTATCCTACAATTATTTATGATAATAATATAGAAGAAGAAAATAAGTATTCAATATTAATTTATATTTTTAACTTATTATAAGATTTTTATTTTTATATTATTTAATAATATGAACTTTTTTTTAGAAAAATATATGTTGATCTTGGTAGAGAAGAGGATGAAGATTAAGAAATAAAAGATTATTTGCATTTTGAGTTGCGAAAAGTTACATACTACTTTAAAATTTTGTACTTTATGCTTGAATGTGGAACATATTTCATGAATATTAATTTAATAATTGTAGGATTTTTTTTAAAAAAATTAGAACTTGATTTTTACTTAGCGGGTATAACGGGTATACCCTTGCCCAGAACCGTATTACCCGTTGGGCAAAAAAATAAAACTTTACCCAACCTGAATCATAATTAGTCCATTCTTACCCTACTCGATTTGATTAAAGGTCTGGGTCTTACTTACCCTACCCGACCCTACCCAATTGTAACGACCCGGATAAAATTTTTGAGATTTTACCGAGTCATTTTAACTCTTACAACGGTAAATAGATTTTATCGTTGTAGCCGAGAATTCTACCGCACTGAGTTTTCCGAATTTTACCGGGAGTAACCGAGCTCCGTTTGGATCGCCAAGGACATACAACGTTTGGGAGTATCTGTGTAACCGAGCCTCGAAATTAACTTCCGAGAATTCTACACGGCTAACCGAGCCTCGGTTTTCAATTCCGAGACTTGGACGACGCTCAGGAGAATAAATCGGATTTTCCGAACCCAAGTCGTATTTTCGGAACCGGGACGAATTTCGGAAAGACGAAAATGCCCCTGTAACGTTAATGGATCAAAAGTGGAACGTGAGGGCATTTTGGTCTATTCTCGGGCTAAAAATCTTTCCGACATCGGGACCGCGACTTTTCTCTCTCCCGGGCCAACCTCCCTTGTCTTATTCCTCTTTTCCCTACTTTTCTCATTTTTCTTTCTTTTTCTTATTTTCTCATTCATTTTTTTCTTTTTTTCCACTTTTCTTTTTCTTTCTCTTCCGGATTTCTTTTTCTTCTTTTTTTTTACTCTTTTCTTTTCCTTCCCCTGTACTTTTCCCGATTCTTCCCTTCTCATTCCCTGTGCTTGATTTTTCTTTCCTTTTCCTCTCAGATTTTTCTTTCTTCTCTTGTCCTCTACCTCTCTTCTTCTCCTTAAATCCTTCCCCACCGACACCACACCCCAACCTTCCTTTCCTTCTCCTCTTCCTTCCTCCACCTCCTCCTGCAACCCGAGACCACCACCCTTCGCCGCCGCTGCCACCACCAGTCGTCGACGCCACCAGCTTTTTCTCCTCTTCTCCTATAATCCTCCATCTACTGCCGTGCATCCACCATCGACCCCTCTTCTCCCTCTTCTCTGCTTCTCCCTCATCTTCCCCGGCCCTTCACCGTCGCTGCTCGTGACCGCCGCCACAGACGAGTCGGGCTCGTCACCACCAAGGAGCAGAGCTCGATCTCGCCACAACTCCGTCACCGTCCACTGCTTCTCCTCACCCTCGGCCACGACTTCTCAACTCGCGCCGCCAAGAGGAGTAACCAGAGGAGCCCGATTATGGCCACTCCTCACTTCCCCCTCCCGTTCTGCCCCGGACGCGCCGTCACATCTCCTTCTCCTCTTCCTCTCTGCCGCCGCCGACGACGAGCAAGTCGTCGCCTTCACCGCGAAGCACTGGATCGGGCAGACAGCCGCGACCCGCCACCACCTCACCTGCAGCCTCGTTCCGCTGCTGCCAACAGCCACGCGCGACCGCTGGTATCTCCTTCCGCCTCTGCTCGCTCGCGCCGCCGACGGGGTGAGTTGCTGCTGCCGATCTCTCCTCCTCTTTTTTTCG
>JAKUCV010005891.1:22173-44165 GCA_028386065.3 Turnera subulata | reverse complement strand
TTAGACATCTAGGATGTCACGTGACAGGTATTGGTACGGCCAGATGGTAGTCGCCCTGTGATTTGTGATATGATAGGGAGGACTGCGTGGACTCCCGGCTGAGGACTGCGGGACTCAGTTGATTTGTTATAGGAAGGACTGCGGGACTTCCGCCGAGGACTGCGGGACTCGGTTATTTGTGATATGATTGTGATATTTATGGATTAACGGGGAGTACCCTGGGGTTAGCTAGCCTGGCTACCAGGCACGGCCAATACTTATTACGTGACAGGGCCCTAATAATAAAATTGGTAGTCTATTGTCATATGTCGGTGAG
The DNA here is from genome assembly GCA_028386065.3 of Turnera subulata. Classification (NCBI taxonomy): domain Eukaryota; kingdom Viridiplantae; phylum Streptophyta; class Magnoliopsida; order Malpighiales; family Passifloraceae; genus Turnera; species Turnera subulata. Next base: position 43,849 of record JAKUCV010005891.1, on the reverse strand, counting down.
TTTATGAGATTAGCTTAACCATGAACAGTCTGACGTATAGTTAGTTCAGATAAGTTGATACCGATATTGTGTTTGTGCTTGCTGTATTTCTATTGTGTTCTGTGTTGGCTTGGGTGTATTTGCGGTTGTATGTATACTGTTGTTTATTTATTTATCGGTGAGACAGTGGTTGGTCTCACCCCTCACACAGTTCCTGCAGGTTAGGTTTGCATACCGGCGGCTGTGGCGTCACCTCGGACAAGACTCGGATCCAATAGTAGGCATTGTGTCTTGCATATAAAATGTTACTGAATATCTAGAAAATGCTTCCGCTGTGCAATTGTTGATGTCCCCATAAGGTGACGTAATTGTGATTTGGTTGTCTATTTATCTTTTTAATAATATGTGTTGCTGCTCTTATGATATGTTGGCCACGTGGTGGTACTGTTTGCTGTAATTACTGTTAGTCGGGTGAATTTAGGTCAGGGTGTTTCACCAGTTGTCATCCCTAAATTAACATGTTTAGCTCAAAACAATTATTAGTCGAACATCATCATCTGTTAGGTCTGGGAAAGAACAACTAAGGCGAGCTGGTCAACCTATTAGCATAACAATTAATAATGCTGTTTTTAATTTCAAGTTTTGGCATTTTATTGCTGTGCTTGTTATTACAGATTCAACTTGTCAGTTCTATCTTTTTTCCTTCTCCATTTGTTTTAAAAAAGGTGTATCCATAACTGATTCAATCCAGCAAAGCTATTTGGAGAATACAGTCTATGATGCAAAAGGAAAGATAACTTAACTGTTGTGATACAAGAAAACACAGCAGATATTGAAAGTCATCCGCTTCCATATTACATGACCATTTCTCTTTTTGTACTTGTCATCTTGCAGTAGCAGGATTCTTCTTCTAGTCTCCTGTTGATCATCCTTGATTTCTGCCTCCAAAAATAATACCTCTTAATGAAGTGTCGCCTACTAAAAGTAAACATGTCAATTACGTAAACAGCAGCAGGCCTAGCCAGCATTATCAAACGTGAATGTGCACAAAGCAACAATCCTGCTGCTAATAGATTGGCGTACATATTGCCACAAACATTGTAAAGATTTATTAGTTCTCATGGAAACTGTTAGAATATGACCAAGCTGCATTGGGGAAAGGAAAGTGTGCATGTTGTATTAGGTTAGGTGAGCATACTTGTCAGGTTAAGTAACATGCTTGTTAGGTTAGGGTGAGCATGCTCATTCAGTATTTTCAAACATGCTAAGTGGTCTATATTAGGTTCTATGTTAGTGGACTACACTTTTGGTCTATATAAGTGGCTATTGTAATATAGTTTTAGTCAAGTGAAATCAAATAAAAACGTGGTGTTTCACTTCATTGCAAGGCTTCAGACTTGCTCTTACAAAGTTAAAAAGATTGAGAGTTTAGAGAAAAAAAAAATCTACAAATTTCTGGAAGATTGTTTGAATGTTCATCATGTTCTTATTGAGTTCTTGAGTGTGATTTTTGTGAGACTTGTCAAACACCAATTCCTTTTGTTTCCGAGTGTAATTTGAGAGTAAACAAAGTTGTTCAATCACAAAATATAACCATTGTTTAGGTTCAGAATCGTAACTCCTCATCTCTGCATTTTGGTGTTCTTGAAGAATTCTGGAATTTCCAGAATTTGGTGCTATTTGACTTACATCCTAGAATCCAGCATTCGGCCACTCCAGTTTGGTGCGATTTTCCACCAATTGTGCTAACTGCCCGATTTCCAACAGAAACATATCAATAATAAAATTTAGACAATGATATGGATCTTACCTCTTCAATAACACATCCAACATGAGCAACGAACACGTAACCCTTTCTCCAGCATTCCTCACACAAATAACAAGGATGATTTGGGTTTCTTGGCTCCTCACAAGCATTGCAATAATAGACACCAGAATCATCCTCATGGAAAGAACTCCAATCAATCTGTTCCATTGGTTGTTATCTTTCCCTCAGTGATATTGACTACATTTTTCATCCCTATCTCAAGCATAACAATTTTCTCTTTTTTTTTTTCTGAAAGCAGGAATTGCAAAAGCATTTCTCCTTTACTAATTGTTAACTCAGAATACCATATGATATGTTTACTCTTGATTTTACTGACGTTGATCATCCTTGATTTCAGCTTTCAGTTGGAAGAGTGATCCAAACTTCTGCTCAATATTGAAGTCTGCATTTAGCTCAAACGACCCGTGGTCTCCTGCCATGAGTGTGGAATGGGACGGTTTGTCTTTCCAGCTAATTCGGGTCAAGCCCAGGTCGACCCGGTCTGTGGGGCCCACATGATGACGTGGGCGAATAATATGGCGACACGTGTCTCCGATGATCAGCCGGTGGGGAAGTATAAAAAACCATAGGGTGGTACGAGGACCAAAATCCATAAAATTTTAGTATAGGGCTGACATTTCAAAATCGAGGGCAGGGACCAAAATTCCACTTAATCCCTAATAAGTTATGCAACGTAGGGTGCATGCATAGCATTATGGAAAACACAAGCATGATCTGTAAGATTCAAAATGCATATATAAGGTAAATTACAAATTCTGTTGTATCATTAACTAACAACGTTATTGGGAATCAGTTGATCACTAAAACCGAAAAAAAATGCCAGGGCTCTTCTCTGTAACTGTTATCTTTGGAGTAGTATGATTCTTCATCAACTGTTTACTATCCCTATATTGATTTATAATTATCCGTATCGATTGAGTCTCCGGGTCAATCATCTTTGTTCTCTGCCTCAGGTTCCAAGAGTGATCCACTCATCCGCCCAGAATTGATTGTCTCCCATGATAATACCTCTAATGTTGTAGTATATTCCTGTTACCAAAATATATTGCCAATGACATATAGGCTACAAAGTAAGAAAATTGAGACAATGAACAAAATCTTACCTCTTTGATGACACATCCAACATGAGCAACGAACACGTGATCATGAGTACTCCAGCATTCCTCACACAAATAAACAGGATGATTTGGGTTTCTTGGCTCCCCACAAACATAGCAAACATAGACATCAGAATCGTCCTCGCGGAAAGAATGCCTGAGAGTAAGTGGATGAAAATGACAACTATGCTTCGATACTATTGTTGGCAGAGGGATGCACTCAAGATGTACATTAAGGTCACACTCCACACAACGGTAGAAGGAGTTGCTAAATGTATCAGAACACTTGCAGCACTTAAATGTGTACCATCCGTCAAAATTCCCAAGCCACAAATCCCATGTCGCGAAACAATAAAGATTGTGCTCATGGAACTCATGTTTCAGACTGGATGTAAGAGTAGTTGCACACTTGGGATGGGAGGAAAACTCGCACTCGGAACAGGAATACCCGACGTATGATATTTCTAATTTACAGACACCGCAACAAACTTCTTGTTTAATATTTACATTGCTGTAAAATTTTTTTGCAAGCAGCCGATGTGGGAGGTGATATGATGGTTCTATTTCTAGCTTCATTTCCAAGCATGACTCGTGGAGGAACAACAAACAGTAGACGTCAAGGCAACAATACGTCAAACCTGAAATAGGCAGCTGGCATACCCCACAACTCATTCTAATCTCACTACTGTAGTTGGCCGGAGTGAGCCCATTGGGGTGACTGAAATGTGGAATCTTCTTGACTTCAGAATTCTCTTCTTTGAAATTCTGATACTGATCATCAGTCAAAAATGCACATTCCACATCAAGAGCAAAAGAGCATGTTGAACATTCGTAATGGAAGTTATTGCGAATATTTCTACATAGACCACACATATATAAGAAAATTTCATCCTCTTTGTTTAGAGGGTGTTCGTGAAGGGTGTGTCTAATAATCTCATCGGGGAAGTTAGTACAAGATGGATGAAAATGAACGTGACAGAATTGGCAAGTGTACATTTTACCACCCTGGATCTCCGTTTTACACTCGTAGCAGTTCATAATCTCCTTTCCTTCTTTGACATGAAAAGTTAACTGATGATCATGACTGTCAATCTGCAACCAATTAGGGAATTCGAGTGTAAATTAAATGTGGGGTTGAATGTATTTGGTCGATGTAGTATGACCACATTTAAAGAAGTAATCACAACTCAATTGTAAATAGAAGGATAAAGAGAGACCAGAAATTGTAAAAAGGAGGGGAGGGAATACTCTTACCTCATGAGTCTGGGTCGTCTTTAAGTCTCCTTTTTCCTCTCCTTCTTCTTCTGCCATTACTGCAGGTTCTGTAACTTGCACGCCCTTGCCATCCTCTTCCAGGTCATCAGCGATTATACATTCTAAATGAGCAGTGTATGGAACATCCTCTGGACATTCCTCGCAGAAATACAGAGGATAGTTTGGGTTTCTTGGTTCCCCACAAGCATAACAGTAATACACACCCGAGTCATCTTCCCGGAATGAGTCCTTGAGAGTGAGGGGATGGAAGTGGCAATCATGGTTGACCTTTGGCGGTAGAATGCATTTTGGGTGGGCATTGAAGTCACATTCAAAGCACACATAGAGAGCGCCCTCGCAAAGCTGATCACACTTGTCGCATATATAGTCACACTCAATGGAATCAGGTCGCACAAAGCAGTATAGATCATGGTGATGGTTGGATTTGAGTCTTAGGGGAGTTGTTTGCTCCGTAAAATTATTATTAGCGCACGCCACATCAATAAAAAAATCACATGATTCTTCAAAACACCCATACTGTAGGCTGAGCGGGCTCCTTTTGCACGCACCACACTTACCATTCATCAACCAAGAGGCTTTAAGAGGGTGAGGATGATAAGGGTGCTGTATTACCTGGGGTACCTCCAAGCAGGATTTGTGAAGGAAGCTGCCGCATCTTATGCAGCCGTAGCAAGGATCATCAGATGAAAGGGGCAAATTGCACGCCGTACATTTTTTATCGGCAATATACAAGAGAACAAGCTTATGTGCGTCCAAGAAATGTTCAGCTTTTGTTTTTGTTATGATCTGCTGCTGATGATCACAAGTACTCTTCCTGGTCTCAAGTGCACAATTCACATCAAGATTGATCCTGCACTTCCCGCAACTGTACGTAAAGCCCCTGTTCCGGTGATGTCTGCAACAATCGCAGACGTAACCAGGAGAGCTGGTTGTACCGAGGATGAGAGGGTGGCCATCTTCAGTAGGGTGAAGGGGAGAACTTATTAGCTCAGTGGGCAAATCAAAGCAAGATTTGTGTATGATATAAAGATTTTTTTCACAGACTTGGCAAACATAGGCTGGACCATTTACCACTTGACCCTGGCATCCATAGCATACTACGCCCCGGTCGTTGTATTCTGTTATCAGACGCATGAGTTTCTCCTTGTTCTCCTCATACAATGTCAAGTCATGAATGTGGCTAAAATGCTTACTTCCCATCTTGATCTTCTTGGTCTAGCTAGGACTAGGAGAGTAATTGAGTTAATTATGAATTGAACACATATATAACTAAGGCGATCGAGCTGGTCAACCAATTAATTTGATCCAACTTGTCTTATAGTTTTCTTTTTTCCCCATTTCCGTTTGTTTTGAAAAAGAAGCTTTCACGCCTGCTGATTCAATCCATTATCCAGCAAAGCTATTTGGAGAATACAAAAATCTCCACCTACGACCTCCTTGATTAGTTACAGGAATGCGATCTTCCACCTTAATTATAGCTGCTTGACGCTGACCTTTTCATTTATTAAGAAGAATGATCCCAACCTCTCTGTACTTGGACATGTGCAATATTTAGTTGACCAAATTAGGGAAAATGACTCGGTTCGACAGTATTATTATGTGTCGTCGCCTTCCAAACCTAACTTCTTATCTGTTTCCATCTCCCTAACGAGATCAGGCATACCTAAGATCATCGCGCCATTCCATCAGAAACTTATAAGAAGGCAGGATGATATGGCGGATGTAGTTTTTAAGATCTACCTTTCGGCATTTACTATGGCAAAGCTTCTAAAGCTAGCCAAGCAAATGTTGAAAGATACCTTCCAATCTATACTGTCCCCTCCATGGGACCTTAGAAAGGTTGCGATGGCCTAAAGAAGAGGAGGAAATGATTATATTAATTTCATGTTGTGATACAAGAAAACACGGCAGATATTTGTTAGATTTAACTAAACTGAAAGTTCCCTTATCAACCGTTGGCTTTTCTATGCATATGGATTAGGACATTAATTTTTCGTTTAGTTTATGCATATTGTAAATATATTTTCATCGTGTACCCACATTAATTTGACAGTGATCAAGAAAATCATAAAAATAAAATAAATGGAAGGGTGAAGAAGCGGAAGAAATAATGGAAGTCTTCTTCTTCCGGATTCTCTTGGTGCAGGCTCATGCTGCCAAAAAATTATGACCCGTTCAACCCTGTTCTATTTGGATTTGTGACTTTTTCCATTTATGCAATTAAGTTTTTGTTGCAGGAATGCGATGTTGCACCTGCTTGAAATGGACTTTTTCATTTAGCTTATGCATATTATATTTATATTTTGGTGGGAAAGCCTCAATTAATTAGACGGCACTTCACCGCGTGTTTATTTTTGTCTAACAAAAAATTTATTATATCTAACTTAATTTCCTCCTGCTAGCCATATTGGGAGCTGTGCTTTTAGGGAGGGGCGGATTTAGGGGGCGAACAGGGGCATAGCCTCCATCAGTATTGAACATGTATAAATTTTTCAGTATACACACATATAAAAACAAGTGGCTTGATGGTAAAATATTGAGTTGGCTCCCCTTGAGATCCTGGTTGGACCCCTTTAGCAAAAACATTTTTGGTTGGGCCCCCAAACTTGCTAGGCTGGCTCCGCCCCTGCTTTTTGGCAATAAATAGAATTATATTTTTTTATGCTAAAATAGAATTATATATAGAAGTTTTAGGTTACAATGTAGTGTCCTGGTCATATCGTCTCCTAAATTTTTCGGGTGATTCCCAGTGCTAATAGATATGCTATAGAAATCTAAAATTGTTATACAAATTAGATAACACGATAAGAAGAAGCTTTGTTCGAAATGGTCGGGAAGTAATGATCGAATGCCGAGTAGAATTGAGTGATCATTGCTTGGGCAGCCGATGTCACCTACATTTCTTATTCGACAAAAGACCATCAAATTACCTTTTCAAATAAGTTAAATGTACTCTACGGGTGATACTTTCTCTCATCGAATTTGGAGCAATAATTTTTAGACTTGGGCTCTGTTCACGAAAAAAGTTAAATAGAGCCTCTTGTGTGTGTTAGTATACCTTAAAACATTTTATTATTAATTTTTGAACTAATAAAATGTTAGCTTATAGACAAAGAATAATATGTGTAGGTCAAATTAATACATCGATCCAAAATATAAATATGTGTAGGTTGAAATTCTACAAATTTATTAAATTTCAAAACATCATAAAATAATATTGCCTACCCACCACTATTTCAGCTATTGCATCTTTTTCTAAAGAAGATACTGCATATATTTTTATATGTACTGCATCTATATGCATAAAAATTAGATTGTTGAAAAAAAAAACCTTAAATTATAGCAATCATTTTGTAAAAAGTATATATCATTACCCAGAAGCAACAACGCAAGAGGCATTGGCTAGTTTAACTGTGATACAAAAGAACAGAGGAGATATTCAAAGTCATCTTGGAGTAGCATGATTCATCTTCTGCTGTTCACTCCTCTTGTTTTACCTCTAGTAATTTAGTCTTCTGTTGATCATCCTTGATTTCTGTCTCCAATAATAATACCTCTAATGAAGTGTCACCCTGTTAAAAAGTAAACATGTCAATTACATAAACTGCAGCAGGCCTTAAGTGAATGCAGGAAAGCATTGTCAGTGCCAATAAAACATTTACTAGAATATAATGCAACGATTTTTCACCTAAAACATAAACTATTTACTAGAATGTCCGCAAAGTGACAATCCTGCTCCTAATAAATTGGCGAACATTGCCACAAAAATTGTGAAGATAAGTTAGTTTTTTTTTTTTTTTTTGGTTCGAAACAAGATAAGTTAGTTCACAAAAACGAATCGTAATGAGACATAAAATTTAGCCAAATGAATGAAATACCTCTTCAATAACGCATCCAACATGAGCGACGAACACGTAACCCTTACTCCAGCATTCCTCACACAAATAGCAAGGATGATTTGGGTCTCTTGGCTCCTCACAGGCATTGCAATAATAGACACCAGAATCATAATCCTCATGGAAAGAACTCCTAAGAGTAAGGGTATGAACATGACAACTATGCTTAACCATTTTTGGTAAAGGGATGCATTCGGGATGTACACTAAGGTCACAGTCCACACAGCGGTAGAAGGATTCAGTGACTGTACGAGTACACTTGCAGCACTGAAATTTGCGGCACTGATATCCGCGTTCTTCTACAGCACGCCATAAATTGCATGCAGCGAAAGAATAAAGGTTGTGCTCATGGAACTTATGTTTCAGAATATGTGTTGGAGCAGCTGCACAGTTGGTATGGAGGGAGAAAGGGCATTCGCAACAGGAATATCCGACACTTGTTATACTTAATCCACAAAACACGGCAAATTCTATCACGGTCAGAAAAATAGTAAACAAAATTCTGTGCAAGCAATCGATGTGGGAGGTGATATGATGGTTGTGGAAATAAAGCCTAATTACTCAAAATGGAAGCTCAGACAGTTTTGTGTTTATTGTTGTCTTACAAGAAGTATACATAGGAAGAAACTGAGAAGAATTTTTCTCACAACTTCCCTGCACTTTGACATATGCAATTTGTTGACCAAAAGTGGATGATTCTGTTCAGATCCGGATCCAGAAAATACAAGAACATATGAAAAGGTACATAATAATTAAGTTTAAATACTAGGTAGCGTGCAACCTTGTTCCATTTACATAGGAATGTGATATTGCACCTGCTTGATTAGGACTGTTTCATTTAGTTCATGCATATTATAATTATATGTTCATCGTATACACATTTTAACAGCGATCCAAAAAATCATAAAAAAAAAAAGGGTGGAGAAGCTGAAGAAGTTGAGTAGAATTAATAAGCATAACGTCACTCAACTTGGACATCTGCAATTAGTTGACCTAGAAAGGATGATCCAATCCAGAACCAGAACCAAAAAATACAGGAAAATATTAGTTATGCACAAGGACACTAGGAAGGTCCAAGTCTAGATAATAGCTGGTGTGCAAGCTTGTTCCAGTTGTATTATGACTTTTTATTTATGCAATTTAAGTTCAGATAATGAAGTCCTCTTCTGTTCCTACTGGCGTATAGGCTTCTCCACGCACAACATGTTTAGCTCAAAACAATTATTAGCCGAACATCATCATCTGTTAGGTTTGGGAAAGAACAAACTAAGGCGAGCTGGTCAACCTATTAGAATAACAATTAATAATACTGTTTTTAATTTCAAGTTGTGACGTTTTATTGCTGTGCTGATTAATTATTACAGATTCAACTTGTCATATAGTTGTTTTTTTTTTTTTCATTTTCCATTTGTTTTGAAAAAGGCGGGAATCCATCTTGGAGAATACAAAAGTCTATAAGATTTAGAAAGCAAAAGGAAAAACTGTTGTGATACAAGAAAACACAGTAGATATTGAAAGTCATCCGTTTTCCATTACATGCCATCTCTCTCTCTCAGCTTGTCATCTTGGAGTAGCATGATTCTTCTTCTATTGTTCACTCATCTTGTTTTGCCTCTATTAATTGAGTCTCCTGTTGATCATCCTTGATTTCTGTCTCCAATAATACCTCTAATGAAGTATCACCCTGTTAAAAAGTAAACATGTCAATTACAAAAACTGCAGCGGGGCTTAAGTGCATGCAGGCTAGCATTATCACTGCCAATAAAATATTTAATTACCAGAATGTCCGCAAAGTAATGATAAATTGGCGAACATTGCCATTAAAATTGTAAAGATAAGTTAGTTTTTTTCTTTTTTATTAAAAAAAAAAGATAAGTCAGTTCACAAGGGAACGAATCAATGATAAAATTTAGCCAATGAATGAAACCATACCTCTTCAATAACGCATCCAACATGAGCTACGAACACGTAACCCTTACTCCAGCATTCCTCACACAAATAGCAAGGATGATTTGGGTCTCTTTGCTCCTCACAGGCATTGCAATAATAGACACCAGAATCATAATCCTCATGGAAAGAACTCCTAAGAGTAAGGCGATGATAAACATGACAACTATGCTTAACTATTTTCGGTAAAGGGATGCATTCGGGATGTACACTAAGGTCACACTCCACACAGCGGTAGAAGGATTTAGTAACTGTACGAGTACACTTGCAGCAGTACTGGAATCCGTGTTTTTCTAAATCAAACCCAAACCATAATTTGCATGCAGCGAAAGAATAAAGGTTGTGCTCATGGAATTTATGCTTCAGAATATATGTAGGATCAGTTGCACACTTGACATGGAGGAAGAAAGGGCATTCGCAACAGGAATATCCAACATATGACAGACCTAATCCACAGACACGACAAACATGATTGTAATTATAAGATTTGCGCGCAACCAGCCGATGTGGGAGGTGATATGATGGTTGTATTTCTTGCGGAAATTGCAAACATGACTCGTGGACGAAGAAATGATAACAAGTATCACGACTTGTACAATAATAAGTCCAATCTGAAATTGGATACCAGCATATGGCACAATGCTGTTCAAACTCACCAATACATCTTGCCAGGGAGAGTTCATGGTGGTGACTGAAATGTTTAATGTTGTCTTTAAGATGCTTCTCATTGAAATTCTGATAGTTGAAATTTTGATACTGATCATCAGATAAAAAGGCACATTCCACATCAAGAGCGTAAGAAGAGCATGTAGAACATCGATAATACACGGAGTAAGTGCATATCTTTCTACATAGGCCACACACAAATAAGGATGCAAAATCCCGAGCCAGAGGGTGTCCGTGAAGGGGATGCGCAATCTCCCCGGGGAATTCGGTACAAGCTCGATGAAAGTGAAGGTTGCACAATTCACAAGTGTACATTTTACCACCGTGGATGTCTGTTTTACACTTGTAACAGGTCCTGGCCTCCAATCCTTGTTTGGCGTCAAAAGTTAACTGATGATCATGGCTGCAAATCTGTAACCGAAGAGAGAATTCAAGAGTAATTATATATGTGGGGCTTGAATGTATTTGGTCAATGTACGTACTATGACCACATTTAAACAAGTAATCACACTCAATTGTAAATAGAAGAATAAAGAGAGACCTGAAATTGTAAACAAGGAGGGGAGGGAATGCTCTAAAGTCTTACCACATGTGTCTGGGTGCTCTTTAAGTCTCCTTTTTGCTCTCCTTCTTCGTCTGCCATTACTGCAGGTTCTATAACTTGCACGCCCTTGCCATCATCTTCCTGGTCATCAGAGATTATGCATTCTATATGAGCAGTGCATGGAACATCCTCTGGACATTCCTCGCAGAAGTACAGAGGATAGTTTCCGTTTCTTGGTTCCCCACAGGCATAGCAGACATACACACCGGAGTCATCTTCCCGGAATGAATCCTTGAGAGTGAGGGCATGGAAGTGGCACTCGTGGTCAACCATTGGCGGTAGAATGCATTTTGTATGGACTCTGAACTCACATTCAAAACACACATAGGAAGCGCCCTGACAAAGTTGGTCACACTTGTGGCATATAGCGTCAGAGCGAATGGAATGAGGTCGCACAAAGTAATATAGTTCGTGGTGGTGGTAGGATTTGAGTCTTAGGGGAGTTGATTGCTCCGTAAAATTATTAGCACACGGCACATGAATAACGAAACCACATGATTCTTCAGAGCACACATAGTACATTAGGCCAATCGGTTTCGCCTTGCACGCACCACACCTACCAAATGTTGATTTTGAGGCCTGAAGAGGGTGAGGATGATAAGGGTGTTGTATTACCTGCGGTGCTTGTGAACAGGATTTGTGAAGGTAGAAGATGCATTCTAGGCAGCCGTAGCAAGCATCGTCAGATGAAATGAGCCCACTGCATGCGGCACAGTAACGACCGGAACGATACATGAGGACAAGCTTATGTTGGTGCAAGAAACGTTCAACCTCAGTTACGGGGTTGCCGTCGTTCTTGCTCTGCTGATGATCGCAACTAGTACTCTTGGTCTGAAGTGCACAATCGATGTCAAGATTGATCCTGCACTCCTCGCAGCTGTACGCAAAGCAAGCTTCACTGTAATTTCTGCAACAATTGCAGACGAAACCCACATCGGTTTTACTGAGGAGGAGAGGGTGGTCATCATCAGTGGTGTGGAGTGGATTGCATTTTAGCTCAGCGGGCAATTCAAAGCATGACTTGTGGAATATATAATAATCTTCTAGTTTGTCTTCTTCACTGACTTGGCAAAAATAGGCTGGACCATTTACGACTTTATCACGGCATCCATCGCATCGTACTTCCAGGTCTTGATCAACGATGATATCCGGCCACATTGGTCTTGGTGGCGGCAGATGCTTGACTATCTCCTCGCTTTCCTCATAAAATGTAAAGTCATGATGGATGGCGAAATGCCTGAAAGCCATCTTGATCTTCTTTCTTGGTCTAGGAGAGTAGTTGGGTTGTGAGAATAAGGCCTAATTACTCAAGATGGAAACTCAGACAGTTTTGTGTTTATTTTTGTCTTACAAGAAAGTAGAAATAGCGGCATTGATTATACAAAAATAGGAAGAAACTGAGAAGAATTTATCTCACTACTTCACTGCACTTGGACATGTGAAATTAGTTGACCAAATTAAAGAGGATGGTTCCGTTTAGATCCTGATCCAAAAAATACATAAGAATATTAATTAGTCATACCCAACGACATATGAAAAGGTATATAATAATTAGGTGTAAATACTGGCTAGCGTGTAACGTTGTTCTATATAGTTGGATTGTGACCTTTTTCCATTTATACTGTTAAGTTTTAGTTACAGGAATGCGATATTTCACCTGCTTGATTAGGACTGTTTCATTTAGTTCATGCGTATTATAATTATATGTTCATCGTATACACATTTTAACAGTGATCCAAAAAATCATTAAAAAAAAGGGTGGAGAAGCTGAAGAAGTTGAGTAGAATTAATAAGCATCACTTCACTCCACTTGGACATGTGCAATTAGTTGACCACGAAAAGGATGATCCAATCCAGATCCAGAACCAAAAAATACAGGAAAAATATTAGTTATGCACAAGGACATAAAAAGGTATAAGTCTAGCTAATAGCTAGTGTGCAAGGACACTAAAAAGGTATAAGTCTAGAAATGAAAAATATTGTTTTCTTTAATTTCTTTTGGAAGCAGTGCATATGCATGCATGTTGTTGATTATCTCTGATTCAAAAATCTGTAAGACTTATAAGGTGAAGTATACAAATTTTGTTATGTCCTTAACATTAAACATTATGGGAAACAAAACCTGCAGTTGACTAAACGGGAAAAAGAATTCCAGGGACCCTTTTGTGTTTGTTAATTATCTCGCAGATATACGTAGTATATATGATTCTTGTACTGTACTTGTGATCGAAACACGGTTGAGTTCCTAGCTGCCATTAATAATATGTCGAATGAGAGGTATCGGCCGGTTAAAAGTAAATATGTCATCTGTTTGCATAATTAGCAGCAGACTGTTCACTTTTTTTTTTTTTTGGGGTCTAATCCAAGCGTAAATAATTGTAACTTGATAATTGATTGACAAGATAAAAGTTGACCTACAAGTTTTTAAGTTAAGATCTGCAAAGCGTGGGCAACTTTAATTACTAGTCTCATATCTAAACGAATGTCATTGAGAACACCATCATGCTTGATTGAGTGTTAGTAAAATGTCTGCAATTTATCTCTCTCCATAGATTACATATATATACAAGCATTCCATGCTATTTACAATGAAATATAATAAAGAAAATAATGGAGTCCATGTTTCAGCAGAATAAGGACTCTGAGAAAACAAGTGACTGCTACCCTTTTCTATGTGAGTGCAAAATGGACATGACGCTTCTCATATAATTCCCTGTTAGGATCTTCCTTCCAGGATCTAGTCCAAGGGCGATGACCCTTGAGAGGTTTATTCTGACCTCTTTTCTTGCCTATGTTTGCAACTCTAAGGGAGTTAGCTAACCTTGCAACTCTTCAAAGGGAGTAGGCTACCTTGAGTTCTCGTTAAGAGAGAGAGCTCAACCTCTAATAAGACTTTGTCTGAATTTGCTTGTTTGTTTTTATTCCATTGAATCCATTAAATAGGACAAGGTGAATACAAGGATAGAAACCTAATATTAATGCTAATAAAACTCATTAAAGAGTATCCAACTAATAAGGCAATAAAGATAAGGAAAATCTCTAATAATAAAAGAGACTGATTATGCTAATTGGAGAAATAAAATCAGAATCCTAAAGGAAATCAATTCAACCCAAAATCTTTGAGAATCCTGTATTTCTGTTGTCTTCCTTTAATTAAGCCTATAACATCACTCCCCTCCTGCAATTGGTGCTTGTCCTCAAGCACAAAATCAAGGTAAGTGGGCTGGAAGTGTGCCAATTCCAGGCTCAGTACCCACCTCGGCGGCCTGTGTATCTGGGTCATAAACTTCCAGCCAAAATAAAGTTTTGCATTTGTGGTTGGAAGAATAAGACTCATCACAATTGTAACAAAGGCCTTCGGCACGCCTCTCTGCTAGTTCAACCTTACTTAACTTGCGAACAAAGGGAGCTGCAGAGGAAGACTTAGAAACAGCCTGGGAAGAAGGAAAGGAGCCACTCGTAGGTGGCACCACCGCAGTAGGCGAATGCCGAGAATCCTCCCACGAAGTGCTAGTAAGAGCAGAGGGTAGTTGGTCTTGAAGTTTGAGTTCAAAAGCCCGGGCAAGGTTCATAGCGGTATCTAAATCATTGGGCTGTTGCATTTGGACATCATGACGAATATTGTCTGCAAGTCCAGCAATGAAAAATTCAGCATGTTGATCATCATACACCCGAGTACCGGCACGGGCCAATTTGGCCTGAAACGCTTTTTGGTATTGGTCCACAGAACTTGTTTGGCGCAGCTGCACCAGTTCACCTAGTGCACCACAACCCTTTGGAGGTCCGAAACGGAGATTACATCGGTGGCGAAATTCAGCCCAGGAAGACAAGCCTTTGGCCTTTAATTGGTTGTACCAATATTGCGCTTCCTCTAACATGTGGAAGCCTGCCAGGCTGACTTTGTCAGCATCAACTGTACGCTGATGGTCAAAGAAGTGCTCACACCTGTTTAACCAAGCTAAAGGATCAGAATTACCATCATAAGTAGGAAAATCAAGTTTGGAAAACCTGGAACAATGCCAAAAGAAGCTGGATCTATGGAGGAACCAGCATGATGGCGAGCAGAAGGAGTGGTGGAAGAATCAGCAACTGCAGGAGCCTTCAAACTCACTAATTCATGCAGTTGTTTTTGAATCTGATGCAGCACCTTCCCCATCATTTGCAAATCAGATTGCATCTGTTGTTGAGTGTGTTCGAGGGATTGAAAACGAGATTCCATATCATCACCCCATGACAGCTGAATCCGTTACCAAGTTGTTAGGATCTTCCTTCCAGGATCTAGTCCAAGGGCGATGACCCTTGAGAGGTTTATTCTGACCTCTTTTCTTGCCTATGTTTGCAACTCTAAGGGAGTTAGCTAACCTTGCAACTCTTCAAAGGGAGTAGGCTACCTTGAGTTCTCGTTAAGAGAGAGAGCTCAACCTCTAATAAGACTTTGTCTGAATTTGCAAGTTTGTTTTTATTCCATTGAGTCCATTAAATAGGACAAGGTGAATACAAGGATAGAAACCTAATATTAATGCTAATAAAACTCATTAAAGAGTATCCAACTAATAAGGCAATAAAGATAAGGAAATCAATTCAACCCAAAATCTTTGAGAATCCTGTATTTCTGTTGTCTTCCTTTAATTAAGCCTATAACATTCCCTATCTTTGCAAACCTGCGTGTGTTGCTAACCGGTTAAGTATAGGTAACCAAGCAACGAAACTATGCTCTGGCATATAGCCAGCCAGTGGATCATGAGCGTTTCTCTCTTTGTGCTTGATATGTAGTATGATTCTTCTTCTGCTGTTCACTCACCTTGTTTTACCTCTATTAATTTAGTATCCTGTTGATCATCCTTGATTTCTGTCTCCAATAATAATACCTCTAATGAAGTGTCACCCTATAAAAAGTACACATGTCAATTACATAAACTGCATCAGGCTTTAAGTGCATGCAGGTTAGCATTATGAATGAAACCTTACCTCCCCAATAACGCATCCAACATGAGCAACGAACACGTAACCCTTACTCCAGCATTCCTCGCACAAATAGCAAGGATGATTTGGGTCTCTTGTCTCCTCACAATCATTGCAATAATATTCACCAGTATCATCTTCATGGAAAGAACTCCTAAGAGTAAGTGGATCAACATGACAACTATGCTTCACTATTTTTGGTAGAGGGATGCATTCGGGATGTACACTAAGGTCACATTCCACACAGCGGTAGAAGGAGTCAGCAACTCTACGAGTACACTTGCAGCAGTACTGAAATCCGTATTTTTCTACCTCAGGCCATATATTGCATGCAGCGAAAGAATATAGGTTGTGCTCATGGAACTTATGTTTCAGAATATATGTAGGAGCAGTTGCACAGTTGGTATGGAGGAAGAAAGGGCATTCGCTACAGGAATATCCGACACATGTTGCTATACCTAATCCACAGACACCGCAATCTTTAGCACTGCGAGAAAGATAGCTACTAAAATTGTGTGCAACCAATCGATGCGGGAGGTGATATGATGGTTGTATTTCTTGCGCAATTTGCAAACATGACTCATGGACGAAGAAATAACAAGTATCAGGACTTGAGCAATAATAAGTCCAACCTGAAATTGGGTACCAGCATATCTCACAAGGCAGTCCAAGCTCACCGCCACATCTTGCCAGGGTGAGTTCATGGTCGTGACAGAAATGTTTAATCTTGTCTTTAAGATGCTTCTCATTGAAATTCTGATACTGATCATCAGACAAAAAGGCACATTCCATATCCAGAGCGTAACTAGAGCATGTAGAACAATGATAATACTCTATGTCACGGCATATATTTCTACATAGGCCACACACAAATAAGGTTCCAGAATCCCAAGCTAGAGGGTGTCTGTGAAGGGGGTGTGTAATCTCCCAAGGGAATTTAGTACAAGCTGGATGAAAATGAACGTTGCAGAATTCACAAGTGTACATCTTACCACCATCGATGTCTGTTTTACACCCATAACAGCTCCTGATCTCCAATCCTTCCATGGCACAAAAAGTCAACTGATGATCATGGCTATCAATCTGCAACCAAATAGAGAATATTCAAGAGTATATCATGTGGGGCTTGAATGAATTTGGTCCATGTACTACATTTGACCACATTCAAATTAGTAGTAATGACACTTAACTGTAAATACTAAATAGAAGAATAAAGATAGACCAGAAATTGTAAAAAGGAGGGGAGCGAATGCTCTCAAGTCTTACCTGATCATGAGTCTGGGTCGTCTTTAAGTCTCCTTTTTGCGCTCCTTCTTGCAAGCCTTTGTCATCTGCTATCTGGCGAGAGGTCTTCCAGAAGGATTCATCACCTTCTTGGTCATCAGAGATTATACATTCTACATGAGCAGTGTATGGAACATCCTCTGGACATTCCTCACAGAAATACACAGGATGGTTTCCGTTTCTTGGTTCCCCACAAGCATAGCAGTAGTACACACCGGAGTCATCTACCCGGAATGAATCCTTGAGAGTGAGGGCATGGAAGTGGCACTCGTGGACAACCTTTGGTGGTAGAATGCATTTTGGGTGGACACTGAACTCACATTCAAAACACACATAGACAGCGCTCTCGCAAAGCTTGTGACACTTTTCACATATAGTAGTTTCAGAGCCAATGGAATGAGGTCGCACAAAGTAATATAGTTCGTGGTGGTGTTCGGATTTGAGTCTTAGGGGAGTTGTTTGCTCCGTAAAATTATTAGCACACGAGATATGGAGATTGAACTTACAAGATTCTTCAGAACACACATACTGTAGGGCGTGCATGTCCGTTTTGCAAGCAACACATACTGTATCATGGACCTCCCTAGAGGCCTGAAGAGGGTGAGGATGATAAGGGTGTTGTATTACCTGCGGTGCTTGTAAGCAGGATTTGTGAAGAAACAATTCGCATTGTAGGCAGGCGTAGCAAGCATTGTCAGATGAAAAGGACACACCGCATGCGTTACACTTCACAATAGCGCCGCCGTAATACATGAGGACAAGCTTATGTTGGTCCAAGAAATGTTCAACCTCAGTTACGAGGTTGCTGTTCTTGCTCTGCTGATGATCACAACGACTACTCTTGGTCTGAAGTGCACAATTGATGTCAAGATTGATCCTGCACTCCCCGCAGCTGTACCCAAAGCAACGACCTCTGTAATATCTGCAACAACTGCAGACGAAACCCAGAAAGATTTTACAGAGGACGAGAGGGTGGTCATCATCAGTGACGTGAAGTGGATTACTTCTTAGCTCAGTGGGCAATTCAAAGCATGATTGGTGGAATATATAATAACCTTCTAGTTTGTCTTCTTCACGGGCTTCGCAAAAATAGGCTGGACCATTTACGACTTTATCACCGCATCCATCACATCGTACTCTCGGGACTCGAGTAATTAACAGACGCTTGACCTTCTCCTCGCTTTCCTCATAAAATGTGAAGTCATGATCGATGGCGAAATGCCTGAAAGCCATATTCTTGATCTTCTTCTTGGTCTAGGAGAGTAGCTAGTTGGGGTTAATGCAGGAAAATAAAGCCTAACTACTCAAGATGCATGGAAGCTCAGACAGTTTTGTGTTTACTTTTGTCTTACAAAAGTATAAATAGTTGAGCGGCATTGATTATACAAAAATAGGAAGAACCTGAGAAGAATTTATCTCACAGCTTCACTGCACTTGGACATGTGCAATGAGTTGACCAAATTAAAGAGGATGATTCCGTTCAGATGATCCAGATCCAGAAAATACAGACATAGGGCATATAAAAGGTACATAATAATTAAGTTTAAATACTAGGTAGCTTGCAAACTTGTTGTTGTGACTTTTCATTTATACAATTAAGTTTTAGTTACAGGAATGCGATATTGCACCTGCTTGATTAGGACTGTTTCATTTATAGTTTATGCATAGTTGTAATTATATTTTCATCGTGTACACATTTTAACAGTGATCCAGAAAATCATAAAAAAAAGGGTAGAGAAGCTGAAGAAGATGAGAAGAATGAGCAACAACTTCACTGATCAACTTGGACATGTGGAATTAGTTGACCAAGAAAGGATGATCCAATCCAGAACCAGGAAATACAGGAAATTTTTATTGCTGTGCTTGTTGTTACAGATTCAACTTGTCATTTCTATCATTTTTTTTCATTTTCCATTTTTTCTGAGAAAGGTGTATCCATAACTGATTCAATCCAGTAAAGCTATCTGGAGAATATAAAAGTCTAATGCAAAAGGAAAAATAATTTAACTGTTGTGATACAAGAAAACACAGCAGATATTGAAAGTCATCCGCTCTTCCATATTACATGACCATTTCTCTCCCTGTGCTTGTCATCTTGTAGTAGCATGATTCTT
The DNA here is from genome assembly GCA_028386065.3 of Turnera subulata. Classification (NCBI taxonomy): domain Eukaryota; kingdom Viridiplantae; phylum Streptophyta; class Magnoliopsida; order Malpighiales; family Passifloraceae; genus Turnera; species Turnera subulata. The sequence goes on along the minus strand of JAKUCV010005891.1, from coordinate 24,197 downwards.
CTTCTGCTGTTTACTCCTCTTGACTTATTATCTCTATTGATCTAGTCTCTTGTTGATCATCCTTGATTTATGCCTCCAGAAACAATACCTCTATTGAAGTGTCGCCTATTAATTGGCGTACATATTGCCAAAAACATTGTAAAGATTTATTAGTTCTCATGGAAACATATCAATAACAAAATTTAGCCGATGATATGGATTCTTACCTCTGTTGGCTTTTGATCTTCAAGGAATTTGGTTTAATCACAAGAACATCGATGTTTGGATCAAAACATCGATGTTTGGATCAAAACATCGATGCCTAGATGCTAATGGAACTTCAAATATTTAGGCAGAGGGTTTTGAACATCGATGTAGGGCTGGAAACATCGATGTTTTGGTTGCTGGAATTCTTTTGGAAATTGGCAGTAGGTTTGCTACATCGATGTAGCAAATCTAAACATCGATGTAGTAATGAACAATTCTGGGAAATTCCCAGAAATCTGCAGAAACGCAAAAGTTGGTTTTCTGGGTTACTGTTTCATTGGTTTTCTCTCAATTCTCTCAAACACTTGACTTGAACACGATTTGTACAAGACAAGGAACACTTTGTGATGTGAAAAACACACAATTTACTCTTATTTCACTTGTAGAATTCAGATTACAACACTCAATATATAGGTAGAAAATCAACCTATAACCCAACAATTCCTACTCAGCTGACCCTACTACTTTAAGTACTGGGTTTGCTTTACCTAATATGCTCATAATAGCACATCATATACAACAAAACACACTTACAATCAGAATAAACAGCATGATAAAAAGACACATCACACTTTAATTAAAGTGACCACTCCACTAACATCTTAATCACACCAAACACTCCACTAACAAATTAGCATCAGCTTGGTCAACAATCAACACTCCCCCTTGACCAAGCTGGTCTTCATGTTCAGCATGCTCTTCAACATTTCAAACCTGTTCTTGGGCATGGGCTTTGTGAACAGGTCTGCTAATTGATCTTCTGAGGAACAATAATGAACTTGAACTTCCCCTTCAGCTTCAGCTTCACGAATTACATGATACTTGATCTTGAAATGTTTGGTTCTTCCATGATCAATCGGATTCCTTATCATAGCAATAGCTGACTGATTGTCACAAAACAGTTCCATAGGCTCTTCTTGTTCCATTTTAAGATCGAACATGATTTTCCTGAACCAAATAACTTGATTCACAGTAGATGCTGCTGCCAAGTACTCTGCTTCAGTGGTAGATTGTGCCACAACACTTTGCTTCTTTGAACACCAAGCAAAAGCATTAGATCCTAACAAGAATAAATATCCAGTTGTGCTCTTCATATCATCAACACTTCCAGCCCAATCACTATCACTGTAGACCTTCAAATTTGCATCATTGATTGAACTATAATGTAGACCAAGATTAGTAGTACCTTTCATATACCTAAGCACTCTCTTCATTACAGCTGCATGACTTTGCTTAGGAGAGTGAAGATACCTTGACAACAAATTTGCTGCAAATAATAAGTCTGGACGTGTTGGTGTCAAATACAACAAGCTTCCTACACAGCTTCTATAGATGCTCTCTTCAGCTCCTTCTTCAGATTCATTCTTTGACAATTTTGTGTTCTGAAGAAGAGGTGTTGCTACAGGATTGCAGGAGTCCATTTTGAACCTCTTTAGAATTTCTTCAGCATATTTTCCCTGTGAAATCATAATCCCTTCAGTCTCTTGCTTCACCTCCATTCCAAGAAAATATTGCATCAACCCAAGATCAGACATCTCAAATTCTTTTTCCATCTCAGCTTTAAAAACTGAAATCTTTCTTTGATCAGTTCCGGTTACCAGCATGTCATCAACGTAAAGAGAAACAATGATCAAATCTTCACAGGAACTTCCTTTCACATAAAGCGTTGCTTCACTTTCACTCCTCTTGAATCCTTGCTCTGCAAAATAGTTGTCAATACGGCTGTACCAAGCTCTAGGAGCTTGTTTCAATCCATAAAGAGCCTTCTTCAGCCTGTA